>SEYY01002894.1:27500-47500 GCA_009176605.1 Armadillidium nasatum | reverse complement strand
AAAACATATATATATATATATATATATATATATATATATATATATATATAATTATATATATATATATATATATAATAATAATAATAATAATAATAATAATAATAATAATAATAATAATAATAATAATACTTACATTGTTACGTAAAAGGAGTTGATTTTCGAGATTTCGAGATGAAGCTTTCCTTCTATTTTCTTTGTGCGAGAAGGTGATAGAACTGACGGACTTCTCCACAGGTTCAGCAAGTATATTCAATACAAGACAGTTGACACTTGTAATTAAAACTGATATTTAAACATGGTAATCGGGGGCCTTTTATAGTGCCTGGAAAGTTGGTCAAGGATATTTTTGAAATTAGAAAGCTACAGGTGCCTTTTTGGACCCGGAAAAACGTTACATCCACAATGGGTGGGCCAACCTAAAGGTTGACATATACATTTTTCATGAAACCTAAGAAGGAAAAATTTTTAGGCCTAGGGGGGGCCGCCTGCCGTGAGTGTGGACTGACCCTAGCTGCCTAAGTGTCCTTCAAGCTTAGAAAGTGACCAGGCTAATTGCTTTAGAAAGCTATATGACATGGATTTTCCATTAAGTTTTGTTTTTGAATGGAAAAGGGCCCTGCTGAAGGTAAAAACCGTTTAAAAATAAAAGAAAAAGGTAAAACCGGTTTAGTTGCTAATTGAATTTACCCCAACACATGCAGAACCAGGTGTTACACTTTCTCCAATTGACCTTCAAGAAATGCCTAAACAGGTTATTCTCTCTCTCTCTCTCTCTCTCTCTATATATATATATATATATATATATATATATATATATATATATATATATATATATATATATATATATATATATATATATATATATATATATATATTATATATATATATATATATATATATATATATATATATATATATATATATATATATATATATATATAATAATATATAGATAATAATAATAATAATAATAATAATAATAATAATAATAATAATAATAATAATATTAATAAATATAATAAAATAATATGAAAGTAAATACAAAGAACAATGGATAAATAATACGAAGAAAGACAATAATAATAATAAGAACAAAGGAAAAATAAATAATAATGAAGATCTGAATAGGGCAAGCCCTATTCCATCGGGGATTTCGTAACAAGCGACCCCCGGCGTGGATGGACCTCAACGCGCGCGCGACCCCTTGGCAACTCCCGGATCCCGGACCCCTGATTGGTGGGGGGATTTAGTCCTTGGATATAATAATAATAATAATAACAATAATAATAATAATAATAATGATAATAATCCCCTGCGGGGGGCAGCGTGTATTAACACGAATTCAATAATTATTATTTCATAATAATTTTATTAATTAATTAATTAATAACTATTACTACTTTTCCCGGAGATACCATGGAAGTCTTATATCATCTTAAAAATACCCTGGGGCTACGCCCCAGGGCAATACAACACCCTGGGACTACGTCCCAGGATAATAAAATACCCTCTGGGGCACTTAAAAGCACCATAAAATACCCTGGGGCTTCGCCCCAGGGCTAAAAGTACCCTGGGGACAGGGGACCCCACTCTGGGACCATATCCATGATTCGCCAGATGTTATCCCTACCACTCCCTATTCCTTGAAATACTAAAGTACGTAAAGCAAAAGAACTCAATCCAACATTATATATATATATATATATATATAATATATATATATATATATATTATATATATATATATATATATAATATATATATATATTGTTATGTATGTTGTAATATGTAATAATAAAAATTCTTTTATATATATAGTTAGTTGGTTGGTAATATTACACCTACCCATTGTCGGATAACAAATTACGATTTTATGGACACACTTTCATTGTTCTCTATGTCGTAAAGATCATTAAAACTTAAATGTGTTTGATTTTGGCGACGATGTATGAGATATATTAAAATATATATTGGGCATAATTAAGTGTCTTTATACTATTAACAGGTACGTGCTTTCGTGTATATAACATTGGTGACGAGGACATCTCAAGGACCCGAAGGCACGTCGCAACTTCATTTGAATGCTCCTTCTCTTTTTCTTTTATCGGAAGATGAACATTCTATTGGGGAAAGCTGGAAGAAGTGGAGAGCTGGTTTTCAGTATTACTTGACTGCGACGGGGGTAGAAAACGCTGCACAACAAAAAGCTATGCTGTTATATGTTCCTGGAACCGAAGTGCAAGAAGTTTATGCTACTATGAGTAGGTCTGAGGATGATTCAGATTCTGAAATTTTGACTGCTTTAGATAGTAAGTTTTCACCTAAAGTAAGTATTCGTTATGAAAGATTTTTGTTTTGTAAAGCTATACAAGAACCTAATGAGTCTACTGATTCATATGTTACTAGACTTAAGAAGTTAGCCGCTAGTTGCGATTTCAATAATATCGAAGATTCCATTATAGATCAGGTTATTGCTAAATGTCATTCTTCAAGTTTACGTAGGAAATTGTTACAGGAGGCTAACATTACTTTAGATTCATTACTTAATACAGCACGTACCATGGAAGCAGCGGAGATGCAAGCATCATAAATGGAAGATAAGGCAAATAACTTAAATGTTGCAAAAGTAAAGAATTCCCAGGTAAGAGAATCATATAGGAAACGTAATGATAATACGAATGTAAGTAATCAATCGACAGTGTATAAAAGTAAGAAATTTAAATGTTTTAGATGTGGGTATAAAGATCACAATGCTAGAGAAACCGAAAAATGTCCTGCATTTGATAAAATTGTAAAAAGTGTAGGAAAAAAGGACATTTTCAAAGTCAGTGTAGAACTAAATTTAAGGTAAAATTTACGGAGAAAGAAAATTCTGAAGACGATATTAGTGAAAATAGAGATTGTGTAGATAAATTTGCTTTTCGTGTTCATTCTTTAGGTACTAATTTGAAACCTTTAGTAATTACTATTTATATGAATACTATACCTATAAAAATGCAAGTTGACACAGCAGATGTTTCACTAATTTCAGAAAAAGTTGCTAATACCATACCAGATTTAAAAATAGTTCCGTGTAAATCAGTGCTTAAAGATTATAATGGTCATATTATTCATACTCTAGGTAAAGCAGTAATAAATGTGAAATATAAGGATAAATGTTTTAATCATATGGAAGTTATTGTTACTAAAGGGAATAATCCATCTTTGATAGGGCTAGATTGGCTTAGGTCTATTCCTTTAGATTGGAGAAATCTTTTCAAAGTAACTTGCAATACTTCTGAATTGCTGGAAAAGTTTAAAGGTGTATTTGATGGTTCACTAGGAACGGTCAAGAATATGACGGCTTCTTTATTACTTAAATCGGGGGCTGCACCTAGATTTTTATCCCCAAGACAGATTCCCTTTGCACTTAAACCATTAGTGGAGACTGAGATTAAAAGATTGGAAGCTGAGGGAACTTGGGAAAAAGTTCCATATTCCGAGTGGGGGACTCCTTTAGTTTCTTTAGTTCCTTTAGTGAAAAGTGATGGGGTTAATTTGAGGTTGTGTGGAGACTACAAGGTGACTGTAAATCCTCAATTGCATGTTGCACAGCATCCATTGCCGCGTCCAGAGGATATGTTTGCTGCTTTGGGTAATTGTACAGTTTTTTCTAAATTAGATTTAAAACAGGCATTTCAACAGTTGCCCTTGGATGAAAGTTCACAGAATATTTGTACCTTGAATACACACATGAGGTTATTTAGACCTAAGAGATTGCCATATGGGATTGCCAGCAGTCCAGCACTGTGGCAACAGACAATGGATAAAGTGTTTAATGGTTTAACTGGCATTTTTTGCTTTATTGATGATATTTTAGTTGCAGGAAAAGATGTAACCCAACACAATGAAAGATTGGAAAAAGTACTGGAACGTTTAACAGAATATGGTTTAAAAGTAAAGATGGAGAAATGTAAATTTGGTGTGAATAGCATAAAATATTTAGGATTTAGAATTGATTCTAAAGGTATTCAAAAAACAGATGATAAAACAAAAGCTATTAAAAATATTGAAGTTCCCACCGACGTTAAACAATTACAAAGTTTTTTTGGGTCTGGTTACTTTTTACGCTAAATTTGTACCAAATCTGGCATATATATATATATATATATATATATATATATATATATATATATTATATATATATATATATATATATATATATATATATATATATATATATATATATATATATTAGGGACCGACCGGGGCTGGAATTTGGCCGGGGTCACCCAAATTTGGCCGGGGCCGGGGCCGGGGCCGGGGTTATGGCCGGGGTTACCTAAAATTTGTAAAGAGGTCAAAAGCACTGAAATTTTAGGTTAAGAAAATTAGATATAAGGTTTATTTAATTGTAAGGAAGGAGTAGAATAGGCAACATTCACTTAAATTAATGATTATATGCATTTTCTCTAAAAAAAAAAAAAAATCAGAAAATTACAGTTTTGTATATTTAAAGTTTAAAAAAAGTACAAGAATTAAAAAAAAAATTATTCTAATTCATAATAGTGATTTAACACCCTAAAGGTAAAGTTTGAAAAAATGTAAGATATAAAATTATCAATTTAACCTGTATTTATACATATCATTGTTATTTTATTGCTATTTATCAAACTTGTATCATTTAGCTGCATTATTTAAAAATTATTATTTTGTTTATACTTTCAGTCAATATGGCTAAAAGTTCAGCTTCTGCAGTATTTGAATACTTTACAATGTTTCAGGATAGGCTCGAAATAGCTAAATGTAACATCTGCAGTCAGAAAATTAGAAGAGAATCTCCGGGTGCTACAAGTAAAAAAAATTTCAACCAAATCTTTTTGGAGTATCTAAAATCAAAACACAAAGATGAACATTCACTAGCAGAAAAGGAGCGGTCAAAAGAAACAGAAAAGAAAAAAAATCTTAATTTTCTTATATTTTGTTTGAAATTTTTTTTTTTTATTATTTGACTGATTGAGCTGAAATTTTCAAAGTATGTGAATTTTTTCACGAAGTTCTGAGTTGATTTCGAGCATTTTTTTGAGTCTATAACGGTTTGAAACTTATTTGGACCCAAAGTTGAAAAAAATGAATAACTGGGTCAAACCACTGGTCCACATGAGCTGAAAATTTAACTGAATACCACCTTTGCCCCAATTTCTTGCATTGGTGGGAATAGATTTTTGATATCACGTCTAGAAAAAAGTTATAAGCACTTGAAAAAAAATTTTTTTGCAAAAATCGTACCCTTCTGGAGGAAAAAATTATTTAAAAAAAAAAAGCTGCCTACTATTTTTTTTTTATTTGTGAATATTGTTTAGAAGAGGAACAGGGCAACAATTTTTATTTAGTGCATTTTTAAATGCCCTTTGTTTGAAGCGAGATATAGCCTCTCAAACTTTGGGAATTTTTGAAATTTGGCCAAAAATGGACCTTTTTGAAGGCTATATCTCAAAACCAACGAATCTCATCGAATAAAGTACATAGAGGAATTTGTAGCCCCACCCCTCCTCTATACACACCAAAAATAGGAAATGTTAGAGTTGTATTTTTTTAAAAAAGATTTTGCCTGAAAAGGTGGATTTTTTTAGTTCAAAAAATTTTTTTTTCTATAGTTGGTCAGTTTTTTGCTTATAACATTTTTTCTATAACTCTGGGAACAAAAGTTTATTAAAGGTTTTTGTAGCCCATATAATTTTGAATAAATAGTTCAATTTTCAGCTCATTCTAAAAAGTGGTTTGGCACCGCCATTCTATTAAAAAAGGGTAAAATTTCAAAAAAAAAAAAAAAAAAAAAAAAAAAAAAAAAAAAACTTTTAACCGTAATAGACTCGGAAAAACGCTAGAAATGGACTTTTATTACCGATAAAAAATCTATATACACTGAAAGTTTCAGCAGAATCGGCTTAAAATTTAAAAAAAAAAAATTTTTTTTTTGTATAATTTGCCATTTTAACCCCGGCCGGCAACCCCGGTTTTCCCTGATTTTTAGCCGGGGCCGGGGCCGGGGTCAGTAAAAATGGCCGGGTTTGGCCGGGGCTGGGGCCGAGGCCGGGGCCCCGGTCGGTTCATAATATTTATAATATTTATGTTGGTATTTTCTTCTTTTAAAATCCACCGTCTCACCAATATAAACACTATCGCAATCTTTATATTGGTGAGACGGTGGATTTTAAAAGAAGAAAATACCAACATAAATATTCGCTTCAAGTTGGAGATGAAAATTCTGCTTTACATAGACATCGGATATCGAAGAATCATAGAATTGGACTAGAGGAGATGAAGTTGCTTATAAAAGAAGATAATGTAAATAAAAGACAATTTATAGAATCCTTTTTAATTAAAAATGTAAATAATTTTAATGTTCATAATAATGTTTTATTAGATGATTTTACGAATCATATTGTTAAAAATTTTTCAAAGTTTTCAAGTTTTCTTAAAGGTCTTAACAATTTTATTTAAACTAAAAAAAAATAATAATTCATTAAAAGATATATATATATATATATATATATATATATATATATATATATATATATATATATATATATATATATATATATATATATATATATATATATATATATATATATATATATATATATATATAAAGGTAATATATGTCCCTTAAATCCATAAGGGACTGTTCGACAGGAGTTTTTTACTGAAATTCTTTTGTTGGCGGTAAATTTCATCACTTTTGTCCCTGTCACAAGACTGACTCCACCTAATTTTCCTGGCTGGAAAACTTTATGTGGTACATTGTAGGCTGTTCTTTCTCGGCCACTTCTGTTTAAGTTAGTGCTAGGAATTGAAGATTCATTTATTCTTGAGGGTTCCTTGTGCGGTAAATCAATATCATCGTCATCAACATATTCTATTTGCATTTTATTCATAGCTTTCACAGTGACATCAGAGTCTTTGATGTCATCGTATAATGATTCGTAATGACCTGGTATCTTTCTCCGAGCACTTTTCAAGAGCTAACTCCAGTAATTTTTCGAAATTAATGATATCTCTTGTCTCTTCATTGATGGTAAGACCTTTTGCCTTAACAATATGTTTAAGGTTACCATCTTTCGTTCGTATTTTAACAGCATATGATTTTGGGCCTGTGCATACAAAAGATTCTCCATAAGACCCCTTCCCGTAATCTGATATCTCGTCTGTCAGTTCACCTAAGAAGTTTCCTGTTTCGGGAACTTCATCATTTTCGCCTGCTACAAAAATACACGAATCTGTATCGCAATACAATGCCCTATGTTTGACTTTATTTAAGAGTTCGTATAATTTAATGCGGGCGTAAGCAGTGGTGAACGATGCTATAGGAATGTTTGTAGCCGTTGACGAACGTTCAGACAAATTGTTTTTCGATGTAGTTACAACATATTTTGATCCAATAGGTATCACCTTGGAGAACGTCAATATCGCATTGATTGATTAATTCCCACACTTCCTTATCGCTAGTGCATATTTTATCCTCACGAACAGGTGTATTTTGAGCGAATTTACCCCATAATGAATTGAGGCACAGTTTCGCTATGAAACGCATGCCTGGGTTCTTCTTGATATTGTTTACGTCAAGTTCAACACCTTCTTTTTCTTTGAAAAGACGTACGAATTCTTTTAATTTTTTCTCAAAGTCAGGATCTTCTTCATGAATACCGTTAGGAAGTCCTGAAGCCTCCGTCTTAATTTTCAGGAAATAATTGACGTAATCTTCAAAGAGGTACTCCATTTCTTTGAGGAAGAAGATGTGGCAGACCAAGTATTATCTGATGCTGATGTTTCAGAAGACGAAATACCTGCCCCTCAACTTTCATCTACATCTTCAACAACCTGGTACGAAGTAGATGGAACTCATCGTAAGATCTTTCAAGTCAGTGAAGCCAGCAGCACACCAGGAGTAGAGACATTTCAGAAAGAAACCTTCAAGCCAATAGATGCATATAATCTGATGGTGACTGACGAAATCTATAATATAATTGTAACTGAAACTAATGCTAATGCCAGAAAAATTCTAAATACCACTATAGTCACCCGAAGTTCACGCCTTGCAAAATGGAAAGAGACATCTGTTGCAGAAATTAAGAAATTTTGGGGAATTATAATGTATATGGGAGTAATAAAGTATCCTTCAATTTCCATGTACTGGAGCCATAGAATATTCTGCAAAAATTTATTTGTTCCACATGTAATGTCCAGAAACAGATTCCAATTAATACTCCGATTTATTCATTTTGCTGATAATGAACTGTGTCAAACAGATAGGCTCGCTAAAATACGAAATTTGTTAGAAAAATTAGAGAAAAATTATGTGCAGTCCCGAGTACCTGGAGAAGTGCTAGCAGTTGATGAATCAATGCTGCCATGGCGTGACCGTCTATTGTTTAGACAGTACAATCCGGGAAAGGCACATAAATACGGCATAAAAGTTTATAAATTATGTGACACACAAGGGTATACGTACACAAGTTCAGTGTATTCAGGAAAAGCAGGAGATGGGCAACCAGAAACTCCAAACAAAGAATTTGCTCACAGTGCGAAAGTTGTACTGCATCTTTCCGATAAATATCTGAACAAAGGCAGAACGATTGCCACGGATAATTTTTATACATCCGTGTCTTTAGCAGAAGAACTACTTGATAAAAGGACACATCTCATAGGAACATTGAGAAGAAACAGAAAAGGAAACCCGAAAGATATTATAGATAAAAAGATAAAAAAAGGAGAAATTGTCGGGAAAGAAAGCAATAACGGAATTGTAGTTGCCAAGTGGAAAGACAAAAGAGAAGTGGTCATGTTATCTACGAATCATGACTTATCCTTTGAAAATACATGGAGAAGGAATTGGTGAAATAAAGAAATAAGAAAGCCGAAAATAATTATAGATTACAATCATGCAAAGCAGGGAATTGACATATCTGACCAAATGGCCAGCTACTTTTCTCCGCTAAGAAAAACGATACGATGGTATCATAAAGTTGCGTTTGAGTATTTACTAAATACATTCAATAGTCAACGCACTCATAATATATAAAGAATTCACAAATGAAAAAAACAACAAATTTCGGAATTTAGAGAAGCAATCATACACTCCATATGTGGCATTGAAAATATCTCAGACCAAAGGACCATCAAATCCAAAACATGCGTTAGAAGAAACTACAGAAAAAGATAAGCGCAACAGAAAAAAAGGAAAGCGGTGCACTCACTGTTATGAACGTCTAAAAAAAACTCTTGGCAGAAAGGAGGCAGTGAAAAAAACAAAACAAGTTACAACTTTTTGTAGGACCTGCCCAGGAAAGCCTTCATTCTGCCTTGTTTGCTATTTTGAAGTACACTAACTATTACATATATATATATATATATATATATATATATATATATATATATATATATATATATATATATATATATATATATATATATATATATATATATATATATATATATATATATATTATATATATATTATATATTATATTATATTATATATATATATATATATATATATATATATATATATATATATATATATATATATATATATATATATATATATATATATATATATATATATATATATATATATATATATATATATATATATATATATATATATATATATATATATATATATATATATATAATATATATATATATATATATATATATATATATATATATATATATATATATATATATATATATATATATATATATATATATATATATATATATATATATATATATTGTTGCCGTGCCTCTTCACTCAGTTGGCAACCAAGGGTTCTTCCAGTGCTGAGATCTATGCTAATAGGTTAAACAAAAGCAGAGGCAATTTATGATATATAAATGCACAAAATATTAAAATATACAAATTATTATTAAAGTTTGTCAGAATAATACCTCCAACTAACCTATTCTAATCCTAACTAGTAATAACTATAGAATATATTAAGATAATATTTACAATATGGCCCAAGGCCACCATAGACCATTCAAAATTATATAAATTATAGTCATTCAAAAGTACTATTTTTCCCGGTTTGCCGATACTTTGTAAATCGTCTCAAAGGCTTCCTGCCTTTGGGTTAGACTCCAATCTGATAGTTTACTTGATCACATTCACTTAAGGGTTTTAATGAACCAAGAATACTGAAGATAATATCCACTTGAGCAGTCTATCAAAGCAAATTGCAAGATGATCAGGCTGATCACACCCCGTGGTGCGGCCTCCCAGTGATACCAAAAAGGGGAAACTATGTTTGCGGCTGCAGCAATAAACAACAACACGTCACAAGCCCCGATTGTGAACTGCTCCACGTAATGAGAAATGGCCGATGATTGACCAGCACACGAAGGTATGGCTTCCACACTATTAGTAACCAGACTGCTCCCACGCCGATGCCCGTTTTCACGGGGTTATAAAGTGTAAAACTTTATCAGCGTTTACCACAATGAATGAATTTCCTAAATTTAGATATTGTCGTCGACTTCTATCGTTGTTTTAACTTCTAAGCACTTTACCAAATCCAGTATATCAACGTTTAAATTTCTTAATTGTGCTGAATATAGAATACGAGTTCACACTTCACTTGTACAAGGTCCAAAAAAGCCATTAAAACTATTCAACACTCCTAATTTCACAGATCATTTAGTTGGTTTTTGTTTTACTTCGTACTAGCCTCTCACATGACTCCCCCTCAGAGATTGGTGCTACCAATCTCTCAAAAGAAAATCAAACTTCAATGGCCAAGTGAAGCTCGTCTCTTTGCTTCAGTTCTCTTTTCGTATTCAAGGACTTTCTCTTGCACGTTTGAAAATTCTGGAACTGATCCTCGGGATCGTGTTTTTGGAGGGGTATAGTGATCCTCCTTCATGTGTTCTGCTCTTTGGTGTTGTTCCATTCTGTTTCTAACTTCTCTCAACTCGCCTTCACTAGTCGTTACTTTATCTTCCGGAGTTTTCAAAGTGTCAAGGAAACTATACACTCCAATTGACTGGTCTGATTGTGCAGTGCATGCTGCTCCCAGTTCCTTAACCCGTTGTTCAATACTTGCATCCTCGCTAGCACTACTTAGATCACCTACTCCAGCTCCCAACGTATAACTGTTCTCAGGAAAACGAAGTGATTTCTCAAACTTTAGAATATCAAATGAATCACTCTCATAGCTGTTTACACTCTCGACATCGAACCAATCTGCATAGTTATCGGCTTCTATAGGGGAAAGACCTAAATCTACTTCTTCAGTTTGGGTGCTTACGTTGTTAGTTTCCATACTACTAGTTTGAACAGACACTTCAATTTTTTTTACCTACCTTTTCTAAAGCAACTTCTTTCAGCATCTGCCATGCCTTTTTCAACTTTGATCCTCTCTTCCTTTGTGTTTCAGTGCTTTCGAGATTACTACTTTGCATGGGAACATATCTTGGTGTTACCGGTTCTGGAATAGCTTCTTCAACTACATCCACATGCATGTTTTCCGAATCAGATATGGTTTTCTCCTGCTGGAAATACTTCCTTAGATACGAAGGCGCGTCTGCCCAAACTTTTAAATGGGAATAATGGGCCCTCATAGTTTTTCCTTTTCCTTGAATTTCATATGTCATCCCTTCCGAAAGTACTTTTGTGACAACAAAGGGACCCTCGTATCTTTCTCCCAATTTCCTTTCCAGGGTTCTGTCTACTGTCACAATTTTCCTTTTTACTTTTACCCCCACCTGCATAGGGCAGCCAATTTGGGTGGCCTTCTCGCCACTTTTCCTGTTCCTCTCTCGGGATAGGCAATATCATTCCCTTCTCGTGTTGTTCAGTCATTAATTTTTCAGCCGGTGACATACCGAGTTCGGTGTGACTCGTGTTATTGTATGTCAACACTGCTCTTGGCAGGCATGTGTCCCAGTCTAGTTTCTTTTTCGATGATGTTTTTCAGTAATTCCGCGAATGTTCTGTTTGCACGCTCCACAGCCCCGTTACTAGCAGGTTTGTACGGGCTGCTATAGACATGATCAATTCCGTAATTTCGTAACATCTCTTCAAACTTATTGCTTCTAAATTCCACCCCATTATCAGTCAGTATCTTACAAGGAACACGCACAAAGGCTGGTAATATATGATACTCAAATGCATCGGCTACGCTCCTTGCAGACTTGTCTTTCAGTGGCCTGACTGCAGCCCATTTGCTACAGTGGTCAACGGCGACTAAACACGCAATGTGGCCTCCTCTTGTTTTTGGCATCGACATGACGTCTATGGAAACTAATTCAAAGGGATTTTTCACTTCTACTTTCCAACACAGGTGGAAATATTACTTTATGGTCGATTTTCATTAATTGACATCTTGGACAAGTCCTACACACCTCTTGTATCACCGTATAAATCTTTGGATGCCATATATGTCTTAAAACTGCATCAAGCAACTTATCCCGCCCTATGTGAGCCAGGTTTCTGTGGGTTGTTACGCTTATGTTGACCAACTGCTTAAATCCTACTACTGCACTACAGTAACTCGTTCCGATCTTTCTTACTAACACAGGTCCTTTCATTAGAAACTCCTCGCGATATCTATAAAAATCTTTCAATAATGGTTCATTCCTCTCAATCTTCATGTGCTTCCTCACCTTCTCTCTTAACAGCTTTATTGAATCTGACCTGTCCTGCAATTTGATTATATCCTCTAGTGCCAGTAGACGCCCTTCATCACCAACCCCATGCACCGAAATATTGAACATCCCAACAGTTGTTATGAATGTGTCGCTTAGATTGTCCGCATCGTCACCGTGGAAAATTATCCCCTCTCCAAAGTCCAATACTGCCTCCGTCTCAACCAGATAATTCATACCCAAAAGTAAACAGGCTGGGATGAACCCATCCTGGACAACCACCAAAGGTAATGTTATCTGACGGTACTTCGTATCCATCTTAATTTTCACAGCTTTTGAACATTCTACTAATCCGGTTCCAACCCCGTTAAGTGTCACCTCCAAGGTCCACTCCTTCTCTATTTTCCCAAACTGCTTCAGATCGTATACAACCGACTCTTGTATCAGGCTAATGACAGAGCCAGTGTCGAGAAATGCGCATTTTCGTACTTCTCCAATGCACACCTCTTTCCAAGCTACACCCCTTAAAATATGATTACAACTAAGTCTTGAACTGTGACTCCTTTCTGTCATCATCAAGTTAATTTCTAGACCTTGATCTGCGCTGTGACTTAGTAAGTCTGTCTCATCGTCCTCAGACGACTCCTCTTGGGGTTGTTCCATCGTCTTCATCTCTTTTATCCTCAACATATTGGGTTTCCTTGTCATCGGCATTGTAAGGAATCTCTTCAACCATAATGTTCTTACTAGCTGTGTTAAAAGTACCATCATCTTTTAAAGGATTAAAATGTCTTCCTCCCAATACTTGTAAGTGAATATTTTTCAAGGTTTCCTTCTCTCTTGCTCTCGGGCCGATGTATGCTACTGAGCAGCATGTTCCATGATGAAGCCAAACCTTCACTCCAAACATGTCGCTGGCTGTTAACAATATTTCCGGTATGGGTTCCCTTCCAGGTACTTTCAAAGCTCTAAGGTACTTCAATGATTTTTCTTTCTTCTCGATTCCGTATAACTTCCGCTCTATTATGAGTTCATCAAATAACATTTCTCGCAGCTCTTTCGGGTTTCTTGGTACTCCTTCTAGATGAATTTTATTCAAAACATCTTGCAAACTTTCAAACAGAGAATCTGCTCCTCCCGGGACCAACTTACTCAAAACTAGTCCCTTCGGAAGCGCCCGCGGGTCAGCGACCTCAACATCTTCTCTAACACTCTGATGGCACCTGGACCAAGTGTCTGCAAACACATTTTCTTTCCCTGGAAAATACTGTATCTCAAAGCTGTACTCGCTCAAATCATCAAGGACACGAGCCAATTTACTGTCCACTAGCTTCATTGTATGCAGATACACCAGCGGTCGATGGTCCGTATAAAGAATAAAATGCTGACCCAACAAAAAGGGTCTGAAGCTCTTAATTCCCCACCTTATGGCAAGTAATTCTCTCTCTATTCGTAGACGCTCTTCTCTCACAAACACTAAATGAATGGGAGTTGTATGCGATGACTCGTCTCTCGCCATTTTGTTCTTGACATAAACCAGCACCCATTCCGAACCCACTAGCATCCACAAATAACTCAATGGACTTTTCGCCTGTGGTGAAAAATCAGGAAAAGCTAACTCAACTGAGTCCTTCATACGTTTTTTTAATTCTTCGAATGCATAATTCCGTTCGTTTGTCCATTCGATTGGATCTCTCCTATTCCCACCTGTCAAAGTACTAAGAGGTGCAGCGACCTCAGAACAATTCCTGATAAATTTCCGCTGAAAGTTAATCATCCCGAGGTACCTTCTTAATTCACCAACATTTTTAGGTCTCTCCAGTTTGTCAATCTGATCTACATACTCGGGAAGCTTTCTTATTCCGGTTCTACTGATGATGTGACCCAAGAATTTGACTTCTTTTTGCACCCACTTACATTTGCTCACCTTTACCTTTACATTGGCTTCGCAAAACCTCTGGAGGACACGCTCCAAGAGAGTTAAATGCTCATTAAATCCCCTTGATATTATAAGGACGTCATCAACATATATTATAACTTTATCTCGGCTAAACCCAGTCAATATACGCTGCATCTCCCTTTGGAATGCGGCGGGTCCGTTCTTAAGTCCAAAACTTAGTCTCTTAAAACGATACTGACCACTAACGGTGGAAAATGCAGTGTAATCTTTGCTACTATCCTCTAACTGCATTTGGTAGTACCCCTTCAATAGGTCTAAGCTTGTGAAATAATAAGCACCATGACAACCAAAGATAGTTTCGGTTATATTAGTCATGGGAAACCTATCAGCCTCTGTCACCTTATTCAACCTCCGATAGTCTACACACAGGCGTAAAGTACCGTCTTTCTTTCTAATTGGTACAATAGGAGAGCTCCATTCTGAAGCACAAGGCTCCACTATATCCCTCAGACACAGCTCCCTTACTTGCTGCTCTATTTCATCGTTAGTTCGCTGGTCAAATCTCCTCGCTCTCTGGTAAATCGGTGTACAATCATGAAGTTTAATCCTATATGGTGTCATTGATGTTCTACTAACATCGGCGTCACTTCTACTGAACGCTGCTCGATGTTTCCAAAGCGTCTCTATAACACTTCTGCGCTGTTCACTGCTTAGCTCATCCATAAATTCTATTTCATTATTGAGCCTCTCCTTTGTCCATTCTTCCCCTAAATTTTGTTTCTCTGGCAACTCTTGCACTGTTGTATTTACCGCGCATTGCTTTATTTCAAATTTCCTCAAGTTTTCTTCATCCACTACCAATTGGGCCATAGCAATCCTTTCACCTTTTCCCAGTTTCATTTGTCCAGCAGTTAACTTTTTTATAAGTACCTCCCCTTGACCGTCCTTCCATTGTACAAGCCCGGGTAACACCCTGAACCGGTTGTTGTATCCCCTTTTATTGTTTCCTTCTTGATTATCTATTAAGTAATTCTTCTGGTTTCTTGTCTTCCCATTCTGCACCACTTCTTGGCTTAATTCTCTTAGATGGCCATCGTGCTTTGACCGAGACCCATCGATCTTCTGAAATTATAATTTCACTAGCTACATAAACAGGAACCGAGGTCACGACACGTACGCAGCTTTCAGGTTCATTCGTTAAATACACCTGCTCCTTAATACCGAATTCACCACAACGTGTAAAAGACCTTTCTTTTACGTTCAATTTTATTTCATTTCTTGTCAAAAATGGCATTCCCAATATTGTACCTTCTTTCAAGTGTCGTACCACTATAAACTCAGATTGCCCATAATCTATTCCATCAATTGTGACTTTCAAGGTAGCGGTTCTATGAGACTCAGTACACATAGATGGACTTCCAACTCCTCTAAGCCTCACTACCCTATTCTCTACCTCCGGGTTAGGAATTTTACTTAACTCACTTTCGCAAATCAAGCAGTACTGTGAGCCTGAATCCATTATTGCCATCACTTCCATACCGTTAAGTTTCACTAGGAACCGCAACAGCGGTGTTATTCTAATATCGTCAAATTCTGTACAATTAACTCTACCAATGGCACCATATACGCCTGTTGTTGTCTCATTTGTAAACTCGGCCATTCTACTCCGTACCCTGGCAGGCCTTTGAGGTAAAGGATCGGATTTCCCTTTGCCTTTACTCATCACAAATTCATTCGCTTCAGGATTCAGGATCGGGCAACCACTATCGACCGGGACACTTCCTTGTTTGAATACTACTGTTGTTGCTGTTGGCTCCGACTCACTCCCGGCAATGGCGGAGCAGCCTCGTTTCCCGACGATGTCTGTCTATTTTTCCTTATAAATTCTTCCACTTGGGCTTTCATAGGACATGATTCTCTAAAGTGTCCTACTTCATCACAAAGAAAACATCGCCGTTCTTCGGCATCATAAACTCTTGTGACATTTCGACCTTGATTTTCTTCATCCTCTTGCCCGGTTTGTCTACGTCTATATCTATTCCCTGCTCTCATTTCGCAGTTGAAATGTTTATGCTCACTACTACCACAGATTAAACACCATCCCCTAAGCTTCCAACAATCACGCTTGATGTGGCCTCTTTTTCCACAGTGATGACATCTTGCAATACCATCATGGTATGGTCTATTTCGATTATCATGATCCCTGGGTCCATTACTTGCAGCATGTGGTCTTCCGTACTGTACCGGCATTCTTTCACCTCCATCATCGCGCAATGTGGCCCATATTGGTATTGCAGTTGTTTCCGGTTCTTCTTGGTCATCCAACTCGTCCTCTTCTTGTGCCCAATTTACCACCTCCTTCCATCGAACCTTTGCACCTTCTTTATCTCCTCCCATACGGACCTTAAATCGTCTCGCAACCTTTTTTGGGAGGCAGTTTAAGAACTGCTTCTTCAGTACTTCTACATCCCTTTGATCATTTGTTGTGGCAGCTTCATAAGTGGTCTGCAATCTAAGAGCAAAGTCAGCAAATCTTTCATTCTTCTTCATCTCTATCCTCCAAAACTCACGCTGTAGATCTAAAATTTCATTCTCTTTTTCCTCTTTACACCAGCTCTTCAATCGTGCCACTATTGTGGTATAGCTCATTTTCGCCCGAAAGATGCTATAATATGTCCTCAATGATGGTCCCTCTAAGAAGTTCCTCAAATCTACAGCCCACCTGTTTTTGTCTCTACCTAACTGTTCTCTAGCGTATCGTTCGTAGTCCTCAATGAACGCATCAAAAGTCTGTACTTTCTCAACTCCATACTTCAATGGTTTAACTGCTCTTACGTTTGCTTTGCTGAAGGTTCTTAATACTTCTAATAGCTCTCCAGCCAAAATAATCAGAACCCTATTAACGGCCATACCAGGCTCCATTCCTGTCTTCTCCAGCTCCACCAATCTTTTCAACCACAATTTTCCTCCTCTATCTAATTCACTCTCCATTTCCGACTCAGCTTCTGAGACAGAGCTCTCATCGATAGTGTACTTTCTGGCAGCTTTCCTTTTCCTTTTGTTTCTTTTTCTCCTCCTTTGTGTTACCATACTACTAACACTATCACTTTCACTGTCTCCTCCAAAGGCGCTATTTACCACTTCCTCAGAGGTATCATTCCGATACTTTAGTGCATACTGCACATTCTGTTTACTCTTTTGTGTTTCCTTCATTCTAACATCCTGTCCCACATTAAATCTTTCCCTCCTCTTTCCAAATTCCTGTCCTATACCTGCACTATTCTTTTTCTTCTCAAATTCTAGTCCAATATCTGGACTTTCCATTTTCATTTTCACTGCCTGTGTTAATCCTTCTAATATAGGATACATTATCTCCACACTTAGCTCATTTGCTTCGTTAGTCAGACAACCCTGTAACTCTGTTAGCAAACTCATGGCTCTCGAGCCTCCTTGAGCTCCTTCTTCCCTAGATTTATCCATATTATCCATATTTGAAGTATATAAAAGAAATTATTTTGTACACCCAATTACAACCCTCCTATCGTTTCAAATTTGCAAATAAATAAACAAAAATAAATTAGTAAACAAATAAATAAATAAGGTAAATTAGAAAAAAATTGCAAAAAAAAAAAAAAAAAAATACTCAATATCAAATACAATTCCACAAAAAAATTCTTTTTGCAATAAAAAAAAAAAAAAATCAAAATCCAAAATGAAAAAAAAAAAATCGCAAAAATAATCGCAAAGTTCAAATGAGTAAAATAAACTCAAAAATTATCGCAAAAATAATGTTAGTAATACTCGTTAGGAGCAACTATCCACAAAATTAATCGCACAAATTTCAATAATGGGAAAAAAATTGCAAATGGTATGATGGCACAGTCATCAAACACAGAAATGAATATATATACATATACATATATACATATATCCACAAAATATCAAAATGGTAGATCACACAGGTTTATAAGTTAAGAAGGACACCTTTACACTTATTTTGTTTCAAGGATATTTACACACTAATAAAATGTTGATCAAATAAAATAATAATAAAGAAACAAAAAAATATTTTGCTCAATTGGAAATTGTTTTCCTTCTTTTTCACTGGCGCGAATATAAATGAGAGTCACAGTGAATATTTTAATAGTTTTTGTTTTAAATAAAAAGGTCTCTACTCACAGTAACTTTTCCTCTAACCAAAATTTAAGTCTCCTGGCTTCCTTTGATTTTATTCAATGCTTGCAATAATGAACTCTTCACTTGTTGTTGCCTTCTGACCTCAAACACAACTGGAAATAGAAAACAACTACGGGCCACCAAATATGTTGCCGTGCCTCTTCACTCAGTTGGCAACCAAGGGTTCTTCCAGTGCTGAGATCTATGCTAATAGGTTAAACAAAAGCAGAGGCAATTTATGATATATAAATGCACAAAATATTAAAATATACAAAAATTATTATTAAAGTTTGTCAGAATAATACCCTCAACTAACCTATACTAATCCTAACCAGTAATAACTATAGAATATATTAAGATAATATTTACAATATGGCACAAGGCCACCATAGACCATTCAAAATTATATAAATTATAGTCATATCAAAAGTACTCTTTTCCCGGTTTGCCGATACTTTGTAAATCGTCTCAAAGGCTTCCTGCCTTTGGGTTGAACTCCAATCTGGTGAAGTTTACTTTGATCACATTCACTTAAGGGTACTTTAATGAACCAAGAATACCGATGATAATATTCACTTGAGCAGTCTACAGAAGCAAATCTGCAAGATGATTAGGCTGATCACACCCCTGTGGTGCCGCCTCCCAAGTGATACCAAAAAGGGGAAACTATGTTTGCAGCCTGCAGCAACAAACAACAACACGTCACAAGCCCCCAATTTATTGTGAACTGGCTCCACGTAATGAGGAAATGGCCGATGATTGGACCAACACACGGAGGTATGGCTTCCACACTATTAGCTAACCAGACTGCTTCTTGGCTCCCACGCCGATGCCTATACAATAATAATTGTAACGATAATACTTGGCTCCGTTAATCCACAATAATAATAGTAATTAATAATTAATAGTAATAATTTAATAGTAATAATTTAATAATAGTAATAATTTAATAATAGTAATAATTTAATAATAGTAATAATTAATAGTAATAATTTAATAGTAATAATTTAATAATTATCAAAAAGCAATAATAATGATAATAATTGCAATTATAAAAATAATAATAATAAAATAATAATAATAATAATAATAATAATAATAATAATAATAATAATAATAATAATAATAATAATAATAATAATAATAATAATAATAATAATAATAATAATAATAATAATAATAATAATAATAATAATAATAATAGCCACCATAATAATGATAATAATAATAATAATAATAATAATAATAATAATAATAATAATAATAATAATAATAATAATAATAATAATAATAAT
>SEYY01002894.1:20000-25000 GCA_009176605.1 Armadillidium nasatum | reverse complement strand
TATATATATATATATATATATATATAATATTTTTGCTTGTATTTGATCATATAGGCCTATATATATATATATATATATATATATATATATATATATATATATATATATATATATATATATATATATATATATATTATTAGCTCATAGGCCTACCAAAATTTTATTTCAATATCTTATTAATATTATTCCGTTCATTTTTTGTTTGTAAGCATTTTGGGCAAAGCTATATTATATATATTATATATATATATATATATATATATATATATATATATATATATATATATATATATATATATATATATATATATATATATATATATATTTAATAATATAATAATAATAGATAATAATAATATATATATAATATATATATATATATATATATATATATATATATATATATATATATATATATATATATATATATATATATATATATATATATATATATAATGTTTTTTAAAGCACAAAATTGGTATCGGTATCGGTATCGGCATCAGTATCGGCATATTTTTTAGGCATCGGTATCGGCAAAGTTTAAACTCTTATATCGGTATCGGTATCGGTATCTTTAAAAATTTTGGTATCGCTCCATCCCTATATATATATATATATATATATATATATATATATATATATATATATATATATATATATATATATATATATATATATATATATATATATATATATATATATATATATATAGCGAGAAGGTGCGGAGAGTGCGTTATCTCTGGCTGGACTTGTAAGATGAATCTGCCTTCTATTTTGCTAAATCAAAGTTATTTTATTTATTTATCTTTTTTGTTTGTGTTTTGTGGACCTGGGCATGATGTTTCTCTGCTTTGTGATGATGGAATTAAGTGAATTATGTGTTTTATATTTTTATATGAATGAGGTTTGATGTCCTGTGATTTGTAATGGTGGATTTAAGTGAATTTTGTGATTTGTGTGCTTGAGCTCAGTGATTTGTTGACTGTGTTGTTGAATTAAGTGAGTTTTGTGATTTATGTTAATGGGAATGCTCTTTTTGTGATATATGATGGTGAAATTAAATGAAATTTGTGTTTTGTGTGGTTGAGTTTGATGTTTTTGTGACTTGTGATGATGAAGTGAGTTATGTGATTTAAGTGTTTGAGATGATGTTTTTGTGACCTGTGGTGATAAAGTAAGTGAATTTTGTGGTTTGTGTGCTTAAAATTGGTGTTATGGGTGTTTGTGGTTTGTGTAATTGAGATTGTTGTTTTTGTGTTTTGTGATGCTGGTGATTTGTAAATTTTGTGGTTTGAGTTCTTAGTTTGGTGTTTTTGTGATCTGTGATGATGAAACTAAGTGAATTTTGTGTTTTGTGTGATTGAGATTGGTGTGTTTGTTGCTTGTGTTGCTGAAATCAAGTGATTTTTGTTTCTTGTGTTGTTGAAATTAAGTGAAATTTGTGATTTTATGTGTTTGGTTGTGATGTTTTGCAATTTTTGATGCTACTGGCGTGTAAATTTTATGCTTTGTATGCTTGGTTTTGGTGATTTTGTGAACTGTGATGATGAAATTATGTGGGTTTTGTGCTTTGTGTGCTTGAGCTTGGTGTTTTTGTAGTTTGTGTTGCTGAAATTTAGTGATTTTTGTGAATTACGTGATTAAGAATGGTGTTTTTGTGTTGTTGAAATTGAGGTTTGGGATTTGTGTGATTGAGAATGATGTTTTTGTTGCCTGTGACGGTGAAATTAATTGAATTTTGTTTTTTGCGTGATTTAGTTTTGTGTTTTTGTGATATGTAATGCTGGAGATAAGTGAGTTTTGTTTGGAGTGCTTGAGTTTGGTGTTTTTGTGATTTGTTATGCTGGATTAATTTGTTTTTTGTGATTTGTATGATTGAGCTTGGTGTTTTTGTGGTTGGTGCCTTTGAAATTGCTCTTTTTGTGACTTGTGCTGATCAAATTTAGATGAATTTTGTGATTATGTGCTTGAGTTCAATGTTTTTGTGACTTGTGATGCTGGAGTTATGCGAATTTTATGTTTTGTGTTCATAAGTCTGGTGTTTTTGTGGCCTATTATGCTGGAGCTAAGTGTTTTTTTGTGATTTGTGTGATTGGGATTGATGTTTTTGCTTTTCGTGATGCTGATGATGAGTAAATTTTGTATCACTTATGCTTGAGTTTGGATTTTAGTGACCTATAATGATGAAATTAAGTTAATTTTGTGAATTGCTTGTTTGAACTTGGTGTTTGACTTGTGTTGCTGCAATTAAGTAATTTTTGTGGTCTGTGTGATAGAGAATGGTGTTTTTATGGCCTGTATTTCTGAAATTAAATGATGTTTGTGATTTGTGTGGTTGAGCTTCATGTTTTTGTGGATTGTGCCTTTGACTTTGTTGCTTTTGTGACTTGATTTGATGAATTTAGGTGAATTTTGTGATTTGTGCAATTGAGATTAATGTTTTTGTGATTTGTGATGCTGGATTTATGCGAGTTTTGGGTTTTTGTGTGCTTAAGTGTGGTGTTTTTGTGGCATGTGATGATGGAGCGAAGAGTTTTTTGTTATTTGTGTGATTGAGATTAATGCTGATGATGAGTAAATTTTGTGGTTTTTGTGATTGAGAATGGTGGTTTTGTGATCTGCGATGATTAAATTAAGAGAATTTTATGAATTTATGTTTTTCTGATGTTTTTTTTTTTGTGTGGTTTGCGATGCTGGTGATGAGTAAATTTCGCACTTTGTGTACTTAGGTTTAGTGTTTTTGTGATCTGTGATGATGAAATTAAGTGAGTTTTGTGTCTAAATTTTTTTTTTTATTTTTTTTTTATTTTTTTTTTTTATTTTTGGATGCTGATGATGAGTAAATTTTGCACTATGTGTGTTTGGGTTTGTTGGTTTTGTGATCTGCGATGATGAAGTAAACCGAATTTTGAATTTTATATGATTGAGTCTGATGCTTTTGTGACTTGTGATGATGGATTTAAATGATTTTTGTGGCTTGTGTGATTGAGAATGGTGTTTTTTTGTGGCTTGTGTTGTTGAAATTAAGTGAACTTTGTGTTTTGTACTGTTGAGTCTGATGTTTCGTGACTTGTGATGATGGATTTAAGTGACTTTTGTCGCTTGTGTGATAGAGAATAGTGTTTTTTTTTTTTTTTTTTTTTTTTTTTTTTTTTTTTTTGTGTGTGTGTGTGTGTGTGTGTAGCTTACTTACGTTTTCGCGACAGGAATAACGACACACACCTGCGTCTGCAAGACAGGACGTGTAATGCCGCGACATTTTGATTGTCGCGATATTTCAATTTTGTTGAATTCTTACATATTTTCATGTTCCCTATCAGTTTTTGTTAAAAAAATAGTATGTCGCGATTTTACCCATTTATGTATTTTTTACACAAATTTTGTGTGAAAATTTCCAAGTTACACTTTCTGGTGCTTTCATCTTTGCTTTTAGAAGTTCATGGGCAAATGAATAGTTTTTAGCGATACTCTATTCAATAGTAAAATCGATACTCTGTTGTCATTGAAATCGATACTCTGTTTATCAATAAAATCCACTGAGTAACCTATATATATATATATATATATATATATATATATATATATATATATATATATATATATATATATATATATATATATATATATATATATATATATATATATATATATATATATATATATATATATATAATGAATCTATTTAATTAATATATTTCATCGATATTTTAACGATATCTTAATTTTGATTAATCATCGTTCATACGCTAGCTAGTATAGTAATACCGTGGTGGTAGGCAGCAGGCTGTAGTTTAGGTGAATCTGCGAGTAATTTTAGTTTGGTATTGAGAAAAATGAACATGATAAATCTATAATGAATATTTGAGTTTAGTGTCATTGTATTTGTGTCATATCCTTACGATATTCGGTGTCAATTAGGTTTAACAACATTTTTTTAAAGTAAATTTTTACATACTATGCGTTATTGGCTTTGGCATTGTAAAGAAACTAGTGTAGGCCCATCAGTGTCTTTACTATGGGTGAACTTAGGGTACTAGTTAAAGGACTATAGTCCTCCTCTAAATTTTGAAGAAATCAAAATTTTTAAATGAAAACGAATAAAAGGCAGAAAAAATCTGAATTTAAGAAACTTTTACCCACTCCACCAGTAAAAAAAATGTTTTGTTACAGTAGGGTGTAGTCTTTAAGTTTTTCTTTTCACTTCAAATCTGTAATTGCGGCCGTAGGCTACAGTAGGGTACTACAAAAGAAAAATATAATATATGAGGCTATATTGGCTATGCTCATTAGTTTTGAAACCAAGTTAATTATATTGCTACAAGTGTTATTTTCCCATTTCGTTGAAGTGGTAACGACCGCATATGTAGGAGTAAGGTCCTGTACAATGGCCGTATTTTGAGACTTAATAAGTGACATTTTTTTATAACTTCTTCCCCTCTAGTCCTTCTATCAGGCGATTTGGCTTGCATATCATATGGTACATATTTAGCCCCTAAAATATTGTGTAGGCAATATAATGTAAAGTTTATTTCCGTTTATTTGTTGTTATACACTGGGATTATCATGTAAATGAAGGACTAAATGCTATTTTATCTGAATATTTTCTAAGCATCATTTATATTAGTTTTTAAATCTATACTAATTATGAATACAAAATAAATAATTAAAAATAATAAAGCTTGCTAAACCATTTTTTTACATAAAAAAATACAAAGAAAATATAGGTCAATTTTTTTTTTTTTAATATAGCGAAACTACAAAAATGAAATGATCAGAAATCAAGTAAATTGGGTAAATTGAAACCCAGAAAACGATTTTTTACATTTAAAACAATCAAAAACCCTTAAAACTTAAAAAAAAAATTCTTATCTGACGTGATTTCTCAATATATTTTCTTCATTCAAATACATATTGCTCTTTGATTGTCTACTGCATCAGCATAGGAGTAAATTTAAGACATTTTATAGCTATTTTGGACTTTTAAAAAAACTTCTGCAATT
>SEYY01002894.1:12500-17500 GCA_009176605.1 Armadillidium nasatum | reverse complement strand
TACCGTCGTCTTCAAACTCCAGAAACTCACGCTACTTATATTTCATCCCGGAATCGTGGAAAATCTATCCTTCGTAACACTAAAAACTCCTTTCTCCGTAGAAAATGCAATAATCTTTCTGGTTCCTCTTCTTCACGTTCTTTCTGGCATTTTGCAAAAAATGTCAACTCTAACTTTGCTTCTTCCTCTTTCCCTCCTTTAATATCTTCCGACGGCACAACTACTGTTTTACCTTCTTCTAAAGCTGAAATCTTTGCTCAAACTTTTGCCTCTAATTCAACCTTAGACGATTCCGGAGCTATTCCTCCTCCTTCAACCCCCTTTAACTCAATTATGCCTAAAATTAGAATTTCTTCTAAAGATGTCATTTCTTCTCTCTCTGAGCTTAATACTAAGAAGGCGTACGGTCCTGATGGTATTCCTCCTGTGGTTCTCAAAACTTGCGCTTCCGAGCTTGCACCCTGCCTTGGTAAACTATTTCGTCTTTGCCTATCTACTTCAACTTTCCCTTCTTGCTGGAAACGTGCGCTCATTCAACCTGTGCCGAAGAAGGGGGACCCCTCTGAACCCTCCAACTACCGTCCTATTTCTTTGACCTCCGTTCTCTCTAAAGTTTTCGAATCTATCCTTAACAGGAAGATTTGGAAGCATCTCAATTCTTCTAATCTTATCTCTGATCGCCAGTATGGCTTTCGTAAGAAACGCTCTACAGGTGATCTTCTTTCCCTTCTCTCTGAATCTTGGTCCTCCGATATTCGGCATTTCGGTGAATCTTTTGCTGTCGCGCTGGACATATCGAAAGACTTCGTTAGAGTCTGGCACAAAGCTTTGATTTCTGGTGTATTTGTGGCCTGCCATGATGGAGTTACATGTTTTTTTGTAAAATTTTTCCTTGAGTTTGGTGTTTTTGTGACTTGTGCTGATGAAATTTAGTGAATTTTGTATTTTGTGTGCTTAGAGTTTGGTGTTTCTATGGTTTGTGGTAATGGAGATAAGTGCTTTTATGTGAATTATGTCTTTGAATTTGGTGTTATTGTTACATGTGCTGATAAAATTAATTGAATTTTATGTTTTGTGTTTGAGTTTGTTGTTTCTATGGTTTTTGGTGTGGAGATAAGTGCTTTATGTGAATTATATCTTTAAGTTGGGTGTTTTTGTGACTTGTGATGATGAAATTATGTTAGTTTTATATTTATGTGCTGGGGCATAGTGTTTTTGTGACTTCAGATGATAGAGTTAAGCGAATTTTGTGTTTTGTGTGATTAGGTTTCATGATTTGTGCTTTGTGATAGTGGATTTAAGTGTTTTTTTGGGGGGAGAGGGTTTGTGTGCCTGAGTTAAGTGATTTTGCGGCTTGTGCTGTTGAATTATGTGAATTTTGTGTTTGTGTGCTTGAGTTTGGCGTTTCTATGGTTTGCGACGTTGGAATTAAGGGCTTTGTGATTAGTGCGTTTGGATTAGTTTTTTTTTGTGGTCTGTGTTGATGGAGATAAGCGTGTATTATGAATTGCATCTTTGAAATTCGGTGTTTTTTTGTGCCTTGTGAAGTTAGAGATAGGTGATGCTGTATTTTGTGTGAATGGGTTTAGTGCATTTGTGTTTTGCGCTGTTGGGGCTATATTATTTTTGCATTTTGTGTGGGTATGTGTGTCTATGTGTATGTGTTTACGTGTGTGTATCTGGTTGGATTTGATGAATATGTGATTTGTGCTAGTGTGTTTAAGTGTTTTCAGAGTTTTCAAGGATTTGGTTTTTGTGATTTATGCGTTTGAGAATGTTTTTGTTGTGCGTGTGTGTGTGCGTGTGTGTGTACGTATGTGTGCGCTTGTGTTTGTGTTTTGCGTGTGTGTGTGCGTGTGTTTGCGTATGTAATGATGCCAAGAATAAATACTTCGTTTCATAAGGCTTTAATCTTCTAAAAATCACACTCTGTTATAGTAATAATATATAGATTAATAAATATAATAAACTTAACTAGAGCGCAATAATAACTTTAACCTATTTTACATACCTGAGTTAAATTCAGCAGAAGTTACGGAATTGACTCAGCCTAGAAAAAGAACAAGTAAACATAGATCTTGATTTAGTTGGTTGCAAATATATATATATCAATCACCCTATCTTAAGAAAATGAGCTATAATTAAGACGATCAACAGGTTTCTTAATTCTAGTAGAACGACGAAGAGAAGAATCAGGAAGACGTTCAACGTCCATCAGGTTTTCATCATTCTGAGGAAGCTCTGAATCCCCACCAAGGGAGATCTCATCATCGACAGCATTCTGTACTTTATCCTCAGTGAAAGCAGGAGCAGAGTCTCCGCATGGAGCCAAATCTCCGACAGAAACGGTATCTTCTCTTCCGTTTGGGAAACGTATATGAGCGTAATGAGGATTTACATCAATGAGCTGTACTTCTTCCACCCAAGGATCATCCTTTTTTCTATTATGCTTTCGTAGAAGAACGTTTCCAGGAGTAGTAAGCCAAGTAGATATGCTTAATCCACAAGAAGAACGTCGAGGATAAGTAAACAAACGTTCATGTGGAGTAGCATTTGTTGAAGTGCAAAGTAAAGTCCTGATGGAATGTAAGGCATCGGGCAGGACAGTCTCCCATAATGTTGTAGGCAGTTTACGAGATTCGAGTGCCAACATAATGTTTTTCCACACAATCCCAACATATCTTTCACATTGCGCGTTACCGGTAGGGTGATAAGGAGTTGAGCGGCTAGACGAAATTCCATGTCGTAAGAGAAATTGTTTAACAGCAGAAGACATAAAAGCAGTTCCACGATCTGAATGAATATATGAAGGAGTTCCGAATATAGAAAACAACGTGGTTAAGCAACTTATAACAGTATTAGACGATATATCGGAGCAAGGAAAAGCAAATGGAAATCTGGAATATTCATCGACCACTACTAAAAGAAACTTATTAGCTGTAGAAGACGGTAATGGCCCTTTGAAATCCATACTGAGATTGATCAAACGGTTTAATGGCTTGAATTAATACACTCTGGAGTAGGTCTAAAGAATCTAGGCTTAACTCTACAACAAATGGCACAAGAAGATACCACGCTTTTTACATCGTCCATTGAAAAAGGAAGATTCTTTGTTCGAATATAATGATAAAAACGTGCAACACCCGGATGACAAAGATCACTATGAAGCTTTACAAGATCAATTTTTGTCGATGAGGCACAGACAATCATAGATAAGGCGTCAGCTGCAGCATTTTAATTTCCAGGTCTATAAGTAATTTCGAAAGAATAGGGCATTAATTCCGTTCTCCATCTCAGGATCTTATCATTCTTAATTTTGCTTTTATGTTTTACATCAAACATAAATGAAACAGACTTTTGATCAGTCACTAAATTGAAGTGTCGCCCGGAGAGAAAATGATGCTATCTTTTTACGGCCTCAACAATGGCGTAAGCCTCCTTCTCAACGGAACAATGCTTTCTCTCAGCAGAATTGAGAGTTCTTGAAAAGAAAGCGACTGGTCTACCTCTCCTGGCTCAATGTGGCACCAATGGCAGCTTCAGAAGCATCAGTTTCCAAAGTAAACACAAGTTTATGGTCATTCCTCATTTTCGCAGCTTTCATAATATCTTCTTTTATAGAAGAGAAGGATTCCTGGGCGATCTCATTTAAAGGAAATGTAGAATCAATCAAAGGTCGTATTTTTTTCTGAAAATTTCGGTATCCACTTAGAATAATAAGCGAAAAGTCCTATTAAACGAGACAACTCTTTCTTGTCTCGAGGTAGAGGCATTTCTTGAAGAGACGTAAGTCGATCAGGATCTGGACGCAATTCTTTATGTCGCACTTCATATCCAAGCAGACGAATTGAAGTAGAGAAAAATACACACTTATCTTTGTTTAACGTCATTCTATAACGCTCGGCAGCCTTCATGAATTTTCTGAGATTCTCATCATGCTCCTCTTTAGTTAAACCACAGATAGTGACGTCATCTAAATACGCGAAAGTTCCTTTTAGATTATTCTGTGATATGAAATCGTTCATGATTCTCTGAAAACATGCAACCCCGTTGGTAAGTCCAAAACTCAATCTTTTAAACTGATAAAGTTTCCCGCTGGCCTCGAAAGCAGTAAACTTTCTCTCTTCTTCCAAAAGAGGAACCAAATGGTAAGCACTTCTCAAGTCTATGGTACTGAAAAACCTGTAACTAGCAATTTTATTAACCAAATCATCAAGGTGAGGCAGAGGGTATGCATCTAAATAAGTAAACCTATTAATAGTCTGTGAATAATCAACCACCATACGAGTTTTCGCACGCTGATGTACAACAACCTACTTGAGCTCTCCAGGGTGAAACGCTGGGTTCAATAATATCTTCGGAAAGTAATCGAGTGACTTCGGATAGGAATAAAATTTTGATCCTCAGATGAAAACTTTCTAGATTTCGTCATTACAGGTCGGCAATCAGGAGATAAATTAGAGAAAAGTCTAGGTGGAGTAATCGAAAGAGAAGCAAGTGCACAAATCTCTAAACAAGGTTTAGATCCGCCATATTTAAGTTCGACACTAGAATGTTCTTGAAGGAAAGGTATTCCCAAAACTATATCAGAGCACAGCTCAGGCATCACAAGTAATTTTATTTTAGAATAAATCTGTCTATTCACCATCAACTCACAAGAGCAGAATTTAGAAATCGTAGAGCGATGGCCCGAAGAAGCCATTGAAATCGTGCCATTGTAAGGGTAGGTTGCAAAATTAAATCTACTAACAACGTCAGCTGAGACGAAATTTTCGGAACTTCCAGAATCAATCAGAGCATTAAACTCTATTCCGTTAAGAGAGACAACAATCATGGATTGTCTTAAAGAGTTAGAGACACAAGCAAGTATAGTAGATGTGAACTTAGTAGAGGCGCTCACCACGTAATCTTTTGATCTACACACTTCTGGCAAAATGCCCGTTTTTCTTACACTTTCGGCAGATAGCATCTCGAGCAGGACATTTTACTCTAGGATGTCG
>SEYY01002894.1:0-10000 GCA_009176605.1 Armadillidium nasatum | reverse complement strand
CCCTCTACTTCTGAAACAAATACCTTTTTAGCCATTCTCTCTTCATTCATCCTACAAACATGTCCAAACCATCTCAGCATACTTTGTTCAGCTCTCTCTACCAAGCTCTTTCTCCATCCGTACATTTTTTTTATTCTAACATTCCTGACTCTATCTCTTCTACCAATTCCACAAACCGCTCTCAGACCTTTCATTTCAAAAACTTCTATTTTTTTACTCTTTCCAGCGTTCAACCTCCATACTTCACTCCCATTCATAGCCACAGGTATACAGCATCCCTCAAACATTCTCACCTTCACCTCCCTTGGTAACCTTCCTCTATCCCAAATATCCCTCAAACCACCTAACACCTTCTCCCCTTCTCTAATTCTTTGACCAACTTCATCACTCATATTAACATCAGTCTCTCCAAAAATCACCCCAAATACTTAAATAAAGTGACTATCTCCAGTTTCTCCCTACCTACTTTTATTTGTAAATCATCTCCATCAATCACACCCCTCTCCCATCCCTCCCCATTTTTCATCCACAGCATTTTATTCTTACCCGCATTTACTCTTAAACTCAAATCATCACAACCCTTTACAAACCCATCCACCAACACTTTCAAGTTTTCATGCGTTTCAGCCAAAAGTACCACATCATCCGCATACATCAACACATTTGCATCCCAAATACCATCATGTTTCCTCATTCTCACCCCTTTCCCTACCCTATCCATTTTACTAACCACTTTATTAATAAATAAATTAAATAACCCAGGAGACATTACACAACTCTGTCTCAGACCATTATTTACATGAAAAAACTCAGTCTCATTCTGTTCACTCTCACACATGCCCTGCTATTCCGATATAAAGCTCTAATACCTCCTTGTACTTTCTCCTCAATATCATACTCATTCAGGACATCCCACAGTTTATTCCTGTCTACCCTATCGTAAGCTTTTACTAGGTCCATAAAGCACATATACACATCCTTCTTTTTATATCTACTTTTCTCTTCAATCTTTCTTAACGTAAAAACCTGATCCATACAACCCCTTCCTTCTCTGAAACCCCCCTGTTCCTCTCCTATTAACCCACCCATCCATACCCAATTCAGTAAAATTCTTCCATACACTTTCCCCACAGCGCTGATTAAACTTATCCCCCTATAACTCCCACACTCAAACTTATCACCCTTACCTTTATACAAAGGAACCACGCATGCATTCTGCCAATCTTGTGGTACCACACCCGTTGTCAAACATAAATTAAATTATCTTAGCATCCATTCTACCACACTCACACCCTCTTCCAGTAACATTTCCCCACTTATTCTATCCAAACCTGTAGATTTACCTCTTTTCACTTTTCTAAAAGCTTTACCTATTTCTTCTATAAGGATTCTTCCCTCAGACTTATCTACCATCCCTCCCCTTTCCCTCAACACAGCCACACTCCTACCTCCCCTCACATTTAACAACTTACTAAAATTCTTCATCTATCTTGCTCCAACCTCTCTTTCTTCTTGTCTTATTTCTCCGTCTAAGCCTTTTATCCCCACTCCTCTCACTTTCCTTTTATTCCTTACCTTATTCACCTCTTTCCAAAACATCTTATTCCTTTCTCTAAATCCCTCCACTATTTTATTACCCCATTTTATATCTGTTCTTTCTTTCGCTTTTCTTACCTCTCTTTTAGAAATCCTCTTTTTATCTTTATAAGCCTCCCATTCCTGTATCCTATTTGTACCCAAAAAATTTTCAAAAGCTATCTTTTTATCCCTCACAACAATACTCACCTCCTCACACCACCATTCACTTCCTTTTCTTTTACACCTTCCCTCCCACCCTTCTTATCCCACAAACATTCTTTGCACTTTCTACCAAAGATTCCCTTAACCTTCCCCATTCCTCCTCCACTCCCTCAACAGCACTCTCTTTTACCTCACCCCATCTTAACCTAAGCTCTCTTCTAAATTGCTCCCCCACTCCTTCTTCCTCCAATCTCTCTAATTTCACAACCTCTACTGCTCTACTTATATCCCTAATCTTCTTCAACCTTCCCTTACTCTAATATTAGCCAACACCAAATAATGATCAGATATCCCTCTAGCAGCTCCTCTAAACACATTCACATCAAGTAATCTATCTCTTATTCTTTTCTTAATACATATGTAATCAAGTAAACCCTTTTCAATATTTACCCCACTAACCCAAGTCCACTTATGGTTCAACTTTTTAACAAACCAAGTATTCCCTATTATCAATCTATTCGCCACGCATACTTCTAATAGACTCTCCCCATTTACATTTCTGTTCCCCACCCCAAACGGGCCCAACACACCTCCTCCCCTGTCCACACCAACCCTCGCATTTAAATCCCCTAATAGGCACACATTTGTACTCACCTCAAAACCATTCAAGCAGTCATTCAGTTTCTCCCAAAACACTCTTCTTTCTTCCTCATTTGCTCCATTCACCGGCGCGTATGCACATACAAACACCTATTCCTCTCTATTAAACCTCAACTTCACCCATACAACTCATGAAGATATTCTTTCATACTTTATCATACATTCCCACCATCTTTGGCTCATTACTATTGCCACCCTTTCCCTAGCTCTCACTCTCTCTCCAACACCTGAATATACCCCTTTAAATCCACCAAAATTGACCTCCCCTTTCCCTTTAAGTTTAGTCTCTGCCAACCCCAACAAATCAAACTTCTTTTCTTTTCAAATCTCTCCAATTTTCAACTGCTTTATATCATCATTTAACCCTCTTACATTCAAACATCCAATTTTACATACAACAGAACCTCTCTTAACTTCCATTTTCTCCGCCTCGATATTATTCAGTTCCACCCCACTGGAGGGATGAACCCTGTCCTCGCAGCCCCTTCCCTCGTCCCAAATCATACCTAATTATACTTTAAAATTTATAATATACAATATCTATATTTAAAAAACCTATACTATCGCATATAAATATAAATATATATAAAAAATCAACTCTAAACTGTAATAAAGAACAGATCAATAAACAAATTAACAAATAATAATAAAACTAACTGAATAAATAAATAGAAAAAATATACTAAGTAAAAATAACAAACAATAAAAGCTAAAAATACTAGAATAAATAACTAACACTAAAAAAAAGCTAGAAAAACTATAATGAATACACTTAAATAATACTTCACTCACTCACTGACCAAAACAAACTTATGCATTTAAATACTTAAAAAATACTAAATCTTAATAACTAACAACAATCACCAAAATATAAATATAACACTATTATTAATTTATAAATATAGCACTATAACTAAAAACATTAATAATATAAAATAAATATAAATATATAAAAATTCTAAAAATCTATAGATACAAAAAAAAAAAAAAAAAAAAACAGTCTAAAAAATATAACAGTACAATAATACAAACCAAAACACAATAAAATAAAACAAACTGGTAAGAACCTAAAACAAACCCTATATAATATATAAGTAATCACTATAATCCCACTTTTTTCTTTTTTTTATATATATATATAATAAATTTTCATTAGAATCAAGACTGGAATTTTGTTTATTTAAATTATCCTTTTCAATATTGTGAAGCACTATGTCCAAAAAAGTGATTTTTTTAATAATATTTTTTATATATTATTTTAGTTCTTCAAAAAGAAATAAAAATGAAACTTTTGTTGCTTCAAGCAAGATTATTTAAAAATAATATATTTTTTTAAATTATTTTTAAAAAACTACCAATCTCTACAATGTGAAGAGCAATGTTCACAATCAACTCACTTCACTAAATCACTCAATACACATCACAATAGCCCTGACCAATTCACCTAAGCTCCTCCGAAGATCTTTTAGATTCTCATGTGGAGCTCTCTCTCTCTAGCAACACACTTCTTTCTCAGAACCGAAATTCGTATTTTTCCTCTGATAGAATATGATCTTTCAAATCTTTATCTTCCTCTTCTCTTTCAGAACCTCTCCTCTGACTCTTCTTTTTGATTTCTTCCTCCTCTAACTCTTCTCTCCTCAGCTCTAACAATTTCTTTCCTTTCTCTATTTAAAGCGTCCGATCCCGATGATGTCCAGTTCATATATATATATATATATATATATATATATATATATATATATATATATATATATATATATATATATATATATATATATATATATATATATATATATATTATATATATATATATATATATATATATATATATATATATATATATATATATATATATATATATATATATATATATATATATATATATATATATATATATATATATATATATATATATATATATATATTATATATATATATATATATATATATATATATATATATATATATATATATATATATATATATATATTATATATATATATATATATATATATATATATATATATATATATATATATATATATATATATATATATATATATATATATATATATATATATATATATATATATATATATATATATATATATATATATATATATATTAGGCCAGACTTCGGTTTCAACCAGGTGAATATTTAAAAAACTACTGAAGATACTTAAAAAAGGTTTAAATTTTTGGAATCCTAGTCGAATTTCAGGCAGGAGAAATTGGGAAATAAAAAAAATAAATTCTTATAATAATAAAATTTATATAAGTAATGTTTACTTATTTTTAATTCTCGCGAGAATCGTACGTCTGGCAATGTCCGTTTTTTTTCAATTTTTTCGAAATTGGAAAAAATGGGAAATACCCCAAATCGTCGACAGAAAAAGTTGTTTACAGTTTCATCATCCGAGCCTCCCGTAGACAAATGTTCGGTATAATACCAAATTTAAGTTTGTTACGTCATCAGTTCTCGTTTGTTACGTCATCAGTTGTCGTACAAAACCAAAATTTTTTTTTTTTTAAAATTTATTTGCAAATATTTTACACTTTTCCTAACTGAAATTCGACAAAGATTCCAATAATATAATCCTTTTTTGCGTAAGTTAAGTAGTTTTTGAAATATGTACCTGGTTTAAACCGAAGTCTGACCTATATTTTATATCTCCTCCGGTGGGCAAAGACCAGAGGACTACCATATTCTACCGGAGTTGGGAAAGATCTATCCTTGTCAATGGTGGCCGACCTGTCCAGATATACGGCGTTTGAAAGTATGCAAGTCAAAGGAAGTTGGGAAAACAGATAATGGGAGTGTGTTCCAGACTTTACCGGTAGAGTATATGTAAGATTGAGTATAGCGGTTAAGTCTGGTTTGGGAGAGGAAAACAGAGAAAAGATGAGACTGTGTAGAAAGGCGTGTCGCACGAGCTCTTCTCAATGGAGGAGGTATGCGATGAGAGAGTTCAGAAGAGCAGTGTCCGTTGTAATAGCGATTATAAAGAGAGAGTGACGCAACAATTCGACGGGCAGAAAGAGATTAAAGAGAGTTAGTAAGAGCAGGAGAGTTGATGAGACGAAAAGCTCTAGACTTCATCTTCTCTAGGAGATCTGTATGTGTGGCACCATCCCAGATGTGCGAAGCATACTCCATACAGGGGCAAACAACACCCCTATACAGAGCAAGCAACTGGGGTGGCTTGAAGTAATTCTGAAGGCGCCTCAGAACACCCAACCTCTTAGAAGCTTGTTTAGAAAGAGAAGTAATGTGATCTTTCCAAGAAAGATCACGAGAAAAAGAAACACCAAGAATATTAAGAACAGATGAAGGCTTGAGTTGTGTGTTTTCGAAGAAGATATCATAGTTGTGTGGAAGATTGTGTCGAGTGGAGAGATAAAGGAATTGAGTTTTTGAGGCATTGAAAACAACCATGTTTTCTCTGCCCAATTTGAAATACGAGAAAGATCAGAGGTTAGTTGCTCCAAGGCTACCCTTCTCGAGTCTATCAACTGCTGTTGGGTGGGACGTTTTTCAAATTGGAAGAAATAATGAAGGGTGGAGTCATCAGAATAGGAGTGCATAGGAGATGAGAAAATAAGAATAAATAATAAGAGTAGAAAAAGTGTTGGGGATAGGACAGAACCCGAGGAACACCACTATTAATAGATTTAAAGGAAGAACGGTGGCCGTCTACAACAGCTGCTATAGAACGACCGGAAAGAAAATTAGTGAGAAGATCACAGAGAGAAGGATACATACCGAAAGAGGTGAAGTTTAGAAATCAAAGCTTTGTGCCAGACTCTATCGAAGGCTTTCGATATGTCCAGCGCGACAGCAAAAGATTCACCGAAATGCCGAAGAGCGGAGGATCAAGAGTCAGAGAGAAGGGAAAGAAGATCACCAGTAGAGCGTTTCTTACGAAAGCCATACTGGCGATCAGAGATAAGATTAGAAGAATTGAGATGTTTCCAAATCTTCCTGTTAAGGATAGATTCGAAAACTTTAAAGAGAACGGAGGTCAAAGAATAGGACGATAGTTGGAGGATTGAGAGGGGTCCCCCTTCTTCGGCAAAGGCTGAATGAGGGCACGTTTACAGCAAGAAGGGAAGGTTGAAGTAGAGAGACAAAGACGAAATAGTTTACCAAGGCAACGGTGCAAGCTCGGAAGCACAAGTTTTGAGAACGTTTTTGAAATGAGTAAAAACAAAAAGCCATTGCTTAAATATCCTAGGAGCATCAGGAGCTGCAGGCAAAGTTTCCAATCTGTCAGGACGAAGACCTCGCTCCATTTTTTTAGATTATATTGTAATGATGCCAAGAATAAATTCTTGGTTTTATAAGGCTTTAATCTTCTAAAAATCTCACTCTGTTATAATAATAATATAGATTAATAAATATAATAAACATAACTAGAGCACAATAATAGCTTAACCTATTTGATTTAACTGAGTCAAATTCAACAAAAGTTACGGAATTGACTCAACATAGTAAAAACGCAAGTAAACATAAATCTTAATTTAGTTGATTACAAATTTATATCAGTGTAAAAGAATTTGGTGTTTTGGGGACTTGTGCTAGTGTTTAAGTGTTTTCAATGTTTTTAATGTTTCAAGTGTTTTCAATGTTTTTAATGTTTTAAGTGTTTTTTCTTTTAGTGTTTTTAATGTTTTTTTTTTTTTTTAGTTTTTTTACTTTTAACTTTTTCATTTTAAAATTTTTTTATTTTTATATTATTTTATTTTTTATTTTTATTTTTAATTTTTTAATTTTTATTTTGAAATTTATTCGATTAATCGATCGATATATCGTTCGATATATCGTTCGTCCCTTAAAAACTGCCCAGGTAAGAGCGGGAGAATCGATAGTTAAAACTGAAAATCTTCGATTAATCGATCGATATATTGTTCGATATATCGTTCAACCATTTAAAACTGCCCGGGTAAGAGCATGAGAACCGTTAGTTAAAACTAAAAATCTCTCTCTCTCTCTCTCTCTCTCTCTCTATATATTATATATATATATATATATATATATATATATATATATATATATATATATATATATATATATATATATATATATATATATATATATATTATATATATATATTTTTCTAACAACCTTTCCCACAATCGTGGGGTTGTGTCTATCGCAGGCCACATTCATCCCAACACTCACCCCTTCACCAACCTTTTCCATTCATTCCTTTCCTCTGTCAACCGCACACCCTCCTCCCAATTCTTCCCTCTTTCCCTTAACAGCTATATAAGTCATAGGAAATTTAGGAAAAAAGTTGAAAGAAGTGTGTTTCAGACTTTACCAGTAGAGTACATGTAAGATTGAACCAAACTTTTAAGTATGAAGTCAGAGAGTTGGATAGAGAAAGGATGAAACTGTTTAGAAAGACGAATCGCACGAGCCCTTCTCTGTGGAGGAGGTATGCTATGAAAGAGTTCAGAAGAACAGTGTCCGTTGTAATAGCGACAGTATAGAGAGAGTGATGAAACATTTCGACGGATAGAAGGAGACTGGATAGAATTAATGAGAGAGGAAGAGTTGATATGGCGAAAAACAATAGATTCCACCTTTTCTAGGAGAGCTGTATGAGTGAAAGATAAGATTAGATATATTGAGATGTTCCAAATCTTCCTGTTTAGGATAGAGTGAAAACTTTAGAAAGAACGTAAGTTAAAAATATTGGACGGTAGTTAGATGGTTGAGATTGGTCCTCCTTCTTGGGTACAGGCTGAATGAGCGCATGTTTCCAGCAAGAAGGGAAGGTTGAAGTAGAAAGACAGACGAAATAGTTTACCAAGGCAGAGTGCAAGCACTGAAAAACAAATTTTGCAAACTACAGGAAGAATACCATCAGGACCATACGCATTCTTAGTGTTAAGTTCTGAGGGAGCAAAAATGACATCTCTAGAAGAAATTACAATTTTAGGCTTAAATTAGTTGGTGGGGTTGAAGGAATAGGAACAATTCCGTTATCGTCTAAGGTTGAATTGGTGGCAAAAGTTTGAGAGAAGAGTTCAGCTTTAGAGGAAGGCAAAATGGCAGGTTTCAAAGAAGAAGAAGAAAAGTTAGAGTTAGCATTTTTTGCTAACTCTAAATGACGAGAGGAAGAGAAAACAGAAAGATTATTGCATTTCCGGGGGAGAAAAGAGTTTTTGGTATCTCGAAGAATAGATTTTGCACGATTCCGGGATTTAAGATAAGTTGCGTGAGTTTCTGGAGTTTAAAGACGACTGTAAACTTTAAAGGCAGCATCTCTTCGACGGATAGCACGAGAACAAGCAGAGTTTAACCAAGGTTTGTTAGGTTTAGTAGAAGGGAAAGAATATGGCATGTACGCATCCATGCCATAGAGAATCATCTCGATTATACGCTCTGCAATCTCCGAGGGACCCCCCCCCACGGAAACGGGAATCATTCCATGGAAGTACAACCGCAAGTCAGACTAGTTAGTGGCACCGAAATGCCAGAAACGCCTCCTCGCCGAAGGCTTTTGCCGTTCTTGAGGAAGACTTGAATAAACAGGACAAGATACAGGGATTAGAAAGTGATCGGATGAGCCCAGAGGAGGAAAGAGTTTGACAGTTTAGGAGAAGGATAAGAAGTTAGGAAAAGATCATGTATGCTGGGTTCTTCCCCAAGACGGTCAGGGATAAGAGTAGGGAGATGCACCAACTCCTCAAGGTTATTCTAGATTGAAAATTGCTAAAGAGTTCACCAGCTACATCTTGAGAACTAGATGAAAGCTATAGACGGTGATGAATATTGAAAGCACCTAAAATCATGATTTCGGAGAAAGGAGAAGAAAGAATGTGTTCTATTTTGGAATTAAGATAGTAGAAGAATTTTGGATAGTCTGTAGAGTTATGAGATAAGTTGACTGAACAAATGAAAGAAAGTTTCAAGCATAAAGCAGAGAATTCAGAAGACTCCAAATTAGAAACACAAGAACAGACATTCCGCACACATGCGAAACATCAGCCTTTGGCTGAGAATTGAAGATGAAGACAGTAGGAGGAAACAGAGTAGAGTTTGCTGTCAGAGCACTCAGACAACTGAGTTTCAATTAAGAAAAAGAGATGAGGTCTAGAAGAAGAAAGGTGGTGTTCGACAAAGTGGAGAGTAGCCAAAAGACAGCGAATGTTACAGAAATTCATGAAAAAAGAAGACCGTCCACCAGGGCAAGTCGTCAACAAGGTCATATTTATGTTTCGCCATTTTTTTGATTTATTTAATTGGTTATGTAAGTGTAAGCGCTTGTAAATTTGTAGGATCCATGTGAAGAAGGGAAAAGGTTGTGTAAGCATAGGTATTCTAATGTGAGTCAAGGATACACTAGAGACCCTCTGAGAAGATGAAACGCGAAATGGAACGAACCAAAGGGCAACGGAGTGAAACAGAATGGTGTTTCCCATACTATCACCCCGCGTGATAAGTCCAGTGGGGGGTACTTTCATCGCTTTAGATTGCGCTACGTCCTCCTATATATATATATATATATATATATATATATATATATATATATATATATATATATATATATATTATATATTATATATATATATATATATATATATG
>SEYY01002893.1:440000-447500 GCA_009176605.1 Armadillidium nasatum | reverse complement strand
ATTTCATATCAGTATATATGAAGGAATGATTGGAAAAAGGGATGAAATTCTAAAACATGCAAAATTGAGATAGCCATTTCTTTGCATTTTTTATGTCCTCTCTATTATTGATTGTAAAATGAGCGAGACTCCATTGGTTTTTTATAAATAAAAAGAGACTCTGAATTTTGGTTGATAGGGAGAAATTACAGTATTCGAGTACTATCCTTTTTCTACTATAGGAGAGAAGGTATCCGGAAGAAAGAGAAAGAAGAAAGAGACAAATATAAAAAAAGTTTTCAGTAATCTAAACAGTTTTTCGAAGATTGAATCAGATATGTTCGATCGAGATATATATATATAAATTGTCCAAATCATTACACCTAATAACATCAAGTAATAGAGGCAATATTAATAATAATAATTATAATTATAATAATTATTATTATATGATAGTTTAAACTATAATGAAATGTATTTCTCAAATTGATGTGAAAAGTGTTCATAATTTCCAGTTATTCAACTTAGAGAACTGATGGCAAAGCAACTTAAAAAAAAAAATCCAAGGATGTTCAGAACAAGAACTGGCCCTCAGCATAAATATATATAAGCATCTATTGTTCATTAAATGACAAAAGCTTATTCTCAAAACTATATTAAAAAGCTTATTCTTATTTTTGAATAAACATTATTATTATTATTATTATTATTATTATTATTATTATTATTATTATTATTATTATATGTATCACTTGAACATGGAGGGAAGTAAACTTAAGACCTTCCCACCAAATGTATTATTATTATTATTATTATTATTATTATTATTATTATTATTATTATTATTATTGTCATTATTATTATTATTATTATTATTATTATTATTATTATTATTATTATTATTATTTTGTATGAAGGCTTCCACTTATATCGAAGGTCTGGTGAAGGGAATTTAAGGACTGAAGAAATCTTACGATGAGGTAAATAACTCAAAATAATAATTATTACTTACTTAGCTAAACACTCAAAGGATATAGATAATTTTTATAATGAAATTTCATTGTCTATCTTCAATCACAGCTCATACGCTGCAAAAAATTGTCCTACCGAATCGCTGGGACAAGTGGAAAAATTGTCACAACAAATTTTTTTGTTATTTTCTTATTAGAAAAGCAATCGGTGAAGTAACTTTCTTATGCTGAACATGTCTTTTCTCTATTGAAAATTTTACTGTGACATTTTTGCCATTTGTCCCAACGATTCGTTAGGACAAATTTTGCAGTAATATATATATATATATATATATATATATATATATATATATATATATATATATATATATATATATATATATATATATATATATATATATATATATTTAATATTTTTTTTTTTTTTTTTTTTTTTTTTTTTTTTTTTTTTTTTTTTTTATTAATTATTATTATTATTATTATTATTTTTATTATTATTATTGTTATTATTATTATTATATTACTCGTAACTAGATATGTTAATTTTTTCAATACTTTTTTAAACAAAAATTATTATTATTATTATTATTATTATTATTATTATTATTATTATTATTATTATTATTATTATTATTATTATTATTATTATTATTATTATTATTATTAAATTCCGTGTATTTAATATTATCAGAAGTAAACTCTTCATTCTCATTCGAATCATAAATAAAAAACAAAAAACGAAAAAAAACAAAAAATCGAAAAACGAAAAAAACAAAACAAAACAAAACAAAAACAAACTATACAAGTTAAAAAAAAATAAAAAATCACATTTCAAGTCGAATAAGTGTATATTACAAGTCAATCATACAGAAAATATTCAAATTTCTATTTCTTTAGTATTTATGTGTATGTTACGCTAAATTTCTTCGGGCGGGTTCCGAATACTCCGCTTTTACAAGTAAGTGTTTGATCAATAGCTTTGCTATGCACCTTTTTCCACTTTCGCCAAAATTTGCATTCCTGCCTCGCAAACTTTAATTGCTGGCAGCCAAGCTGAATTACATGTATTTTTAATTGCAAATCACAATATATATATATATATATATATATATATATATATATATATATATATATATATATATATATATATATATATATATATATATATATATATATATATATATATATATATATATATATATAATTTTTACTGCTCTTATCATTTGAAATAAAATCTTTAAAACAACTCTGTTTTTTTTTATGAAGTCTAAATAATATCTTAAATTAGATATATGTGTTTTGGGTTTTAAATATAATTTCCTATATAATCAAAATGTGTATTTGTAATTCATGGTTTATGAGTAGTCATAAGGTTAAATAGTATTCTTAAAATTATACTCAGCTTAATACATCAATAAGGCCTCAGAACATCGTCATTTCAGTTTAATTTTCCTCTCCAGGCAGCGTTCCATTCTTTAGGATTTAATTTGAAGAAATGCTTGGAAAGCTGAAGCCTCAGAAATTTGGAAGTTATTCATATTTTGTTATCAAAATATTTTTTTTTTAGCTATGCTCCTTAACTTTACAAAACCGCGACAATTCTTGCACATGATTTTATATAAAAGTACAGTAAGATTTCATTGTGGGCGTAAATATTTTAATGAAAAAGGCAAATTAAAACTCAGATGCTTTTAAAAAAAGGAGTTTGTATAAGGTTTTTGTATATTTGAAAAACATCTGAATTAACCTGACTTAGGCATTACAGGATGCAACGCTCAGAGAGAAGTAAACAGTATCTAACTTAATTAAACTAAAAGCATCTGTATATCTATGGCAACTTTTTCGATCGGAAACAATTTCGCTCGCGAATTCTAATATTCGGCATTTCTCAAACTTTGGTCTGCAAATTTCAGGTATTTGCGCTCCCTTGATTGCCACTTATACAATAGAATGTGTTCTTCAATTTTAGGTAATGAATGTTGAATTGGTTTCATTTATTATAGTTTTATGAAGTAGAAATCTGGATATAAAAAACGGAGGTAAAATTTGCATAAATTTGCCAAAAGGAATACAGTAGAAATTAAATTACTCTTTATGGACTTTTCAGTTGGAAAACTAATAAAATTAAAACTAACATAAAAATTTATACAAAAGAAATCGAATAGTGAAAGAGCAGCAGATACATATTTTTCCCCCTTAATTATACGACAACAACAACAACAACAACAACAAAAAAAAAACTGCAAAATTATAGCGTTTTATAGGTTCTTGACACATATTATTAAAAAATCCAATTAAAAATCATAAGTTAATGAAATAATTGGCAACTCAAGAACAAACAAGTGAAAGAGTTGCCGATTAGTAATTCATCATTTAATAAATTGCTCTAAAACAAGCGTAATAATATAGGGAATATTATACAACATCGAATTCAACTGAATAAAGATCTGAGCACAATGAACACTATGTAATTATTGCGAAATCAGTGAGCAATATGTTTTAAATTTTAATTTAACTCATATATATATATATATATATATATATATATATATATATATATATATATATATATATATATATATATATATATATATATATATATATATATATATATATATATATATATATATATATATATATATATATATATATATATATATATATATATATATATATATATATATATATATATATATATATATATATATATATATATATATATATATATATATATATATATATATATATATATATATATATATATATATATATATATATATATATATATATATATATATATATATATATATATATATATATATATATATATATATATATAGTAAAGGCATAGTTTAAATAAATAAATTTATTCATTTTTTTTTATTTTTTAAAATTTATTTTTTTTTTTTTTTTATTATATATATATATATATATTATTTATATATATTATATATATATATATATATATATATATATATATATATATATATATATATATATATATATATATATATATATATATATATATATATATATATATATATATATATATATATATATATATATATATATATATATATATATATATATATATATATATATATATATATGCACACAAACACACACACACACAGAGTTCATACGTCAAGACCTCTGACCTTAACTTCTCTAGAGAGAATTTTCTTCTGAAGTGAACTTTGACGATTTGACCGATGCGTCAGTGACGTTTGGTAAGGTGAAGGTGCGGCGAGGTACAGGGCACAATTTTAGTGAGGTGAGGTGATGTGCTGCGAATGTTCAATAAGCAAACTCAACCTTCCTAAAGGCATTAATAAGTTCTCTCTCTCTCTCTCTCTCTCTCTCTCTCTCTCTCTCTCTCTCTCTCTCTCTCTCTCTCTCTCTCTCTCTCTCTTCTTTTTTTGTTATTAATAGTAGCAAAAAAAAAAAATTCCAAATCCACACAATTTTGAAAATTAGTTCATGATAATTTATAAATAAAAAATGAATATTTTTTCTGCTGCTGAAGGATAGTCAGTCTTCTGATAGAAATACAAAATATTTTCTTCTATTTCCTAAAATTCAAATTTATTTTCTTCACCAAAGATCACTTGGATATAGAAACCAATTCTTTCCCTCAGATTAGGATCATTTCAATCCAACATATTTTAGAATTTCCATGGAAGAATTTCTAATATAATCATTTTTGTTGTGAGTTTCTATGCTTAGTGCTTAAAAATTAAAGTCTTTTACGATAACAAAAATTATTGTTCGTGCATTTAATTTTCTTCAGCATTGGTGCCAAATGTCAACCTATGTTATAAGTCATTTCTTTAATATGTTTTATTCCCTATTTCAAAAATGATTATCCCTGCTATAAAGGTTACCTGCCCATTTCTTCGGAGATACCATTTGAGGATCCCTACTCTAGTCACATATCTCCCTTTTTACCATTTTGTTATTTTTTTCCAAAATACTACTATAAAAGTCTGAAACTCTGTTCATTCTTCTGAATTCATTACTATGTGTTCCAGACTTTGAAAGTAAAGTACATAAATGAACAGGCAAAGTAGTTAAGTCCGTTGTTAGAGAATTAGACAATGGAAGGATGAGTTGTACAGACCGACGAGCCTTATGGAACATCCTCAATACAGAGTCAAGAAGGGCAGTGTCTTTAAATAGTTATCACTATATATATATATATATATATATATATATATATATATATATATATATATATATATATATATATATATATATATATATATATATATATATATATATATATATATATATATATATAATATGTGTGTATATGTGTGTGTGTGTATGTGTGTGTGTGTGTGTGCACGTGTGTGCCTAAGTGTGCGCGTTTGTGTGTGTGTGTGTTTCTGCTGTGTTTGTGTATTTTCATACTCCTTGAATAACCCTTTGTAGATAGAATAAGCCTACTGTGTTGCGAATTTTAAAATATTTGTTTTCGAATAACCCTAATGTAAAAACAAGACTCAAGAGTAATGGCGAACAGTTGTGTACAAAAGTCTAAATCTAAGACTGTCTAATGCTCAAGTTACTTTTAGAGGATTATTTAATAAATTCTTGGAAATAGGAAACTTTTACAAAAGGTTGTTGATAAAATCGTACAAATTATTTATTTGATGTATATTTGACAAGTTATTTAACAAATATCAAAAGAAAAAAATCAAGAGTGTGAAGCAAGGTTGTTAAGCTTTTCAGTTCGGAAGCATAATTTTTATTTCATTTTTATTATTTATAAAATAAAATTTAAATATATTATATATATATATATATATATATATATATATATATATATATATATATATATATATATATATATATATATATATATATATATATATATATATATATATATATATATATATATATATATATATATAAGGTACTTGTCGGTTTCAACGTCAAACTAACTGATCCTAACCTAACTTAACCTAACCTAACCTAACCTATGGTTAGGTTATATTACTTGTCTAGAAGATGCTCTCAAGTACGTTTGATTCTTTTTTTTTGGAACGTTTTTTTTAGCGTTATAGGAACTCTGATGTACGAAACGTAGCTTTAATAAGTAGCTGTACACCTTTTTTTTATTTTTAAAAATGCTTAATTTTTTTAATTTTTTAATTTTTTTTATTTGTAAGTTAGGCCAATCCTATTCGCTGACCGTTAGGCCTACATTTACCCTTTAAGTCAAGGTTAAGTTAAGTCGAACTATAGTATATATATATATATATATATATATATATATATATATATATATATATATATATATATATATATATATATATATATATATATATATATATATATATATATATATATATATATATATATATATATATATATATATATATATATATATATATATATATATATATATATATATATATATATATATATATATATATATATATATATATATATATATATATATATATTTGTGTGATATATCTCTACACTGAATTGATGTGAATAGGCGAATAATAGCCTTTATTTTTAGGAGATATATCCATAATACACCGAAAATTGCCTATGAATAAAGACCGCTTTCTTCATATCTTTTACGCAATAAAAAAGAAATGCACAATATTCCCCATATTAAATCTAAAGGCAAACAAAATATTCTATTTTATTATATATATATATATATATATATATATATATATATATATATATATATATATATATATATATATATATATATATATATATATATATATATATATATATATATATATATATATATATATATATATATATATATATATATATATATATATATATATATATATATATATATATATATATATATATATATGTATGTGTGTGTGTGTGTGTGTGTGTGTGTATATGTATGCGTGTGTATGCATGTGCCTATATTAATATGCAAATCCCTGGTGGCTGAATGGGTAAAGTGAGTGTTAAGAGACGTAGTGATTCGAGATCACTTCCCTCATATGTCTTTTGATGGTCTTCTGATGCTCCCAAATGTCTAACTAGTTAAAGTGGTTTCACACATACGTTATTCACCGAATGTTGATTATTATATTGACAAACATTAACTTGTGTGTGGTGAGTTTCGGCAAATATTTGACGTCTGTTTCTACTCGGAATGTTATCGAATGGTTGGCAATCATTTTTCATTCAACTTACAACCGCAACCAGGCCTTATCCACTTTCTATGCAATTTTCTTATTAACAATAAATAATAATTCGTAAAACTCATGTTCTAGGTTTACTTAGTTGCATTAACACTTTAATATTAAACACAAAATGCCAAAAATTTGATCAGGATAAACTGTCATGCATATTTAATCATTTAAAATATTGATGCAATTGAATTTTTAGCAAAAATTCTTATCCAGTTAGGTCTACACTAGTAATTTGCTTTCCAAATAACTTTCAAGCATGCAAATGTTAAATCAATTTTCTCATATCTGTTGATGTTTAGTAAAATTACTAATCAATCTCTTTTGCAAGTTATTTTAAACTCAGTATCTATAGACCGTATCAATAA
>SEYY01002893.1:425000-430000 GCA_009176605.1 Armadillidium nasatum | reverse complement strand
TAAATAACTTGTATACAGCTTCACATTTATTAAAAGAGGCAAAGTGATGAGTTAAGTTACAAAATGTTTGACTTGTTTTTCTATTTCATTGATATCGTTGATATTGATTGCTGGTGCTGCATTCGATAGTGAATGAATAAGTTATTAGTTTGTATAGCTTCGATACTAAAAATGTAACATGTTATCAACATTTGTGAAATTTAGGTATTCTTGTGTTTGATTTGGATAGAAACTTTAGTATGAATATTTGTTAAAGGGTTTTATTTTGCTCTTTTCCTTTAAATTTAATACATACCAATTCAATGGAAGTTCACTTCATTATTTATGCTCGAAAAACATAAGAAACAACTTGCCTCTATTATATATGCCTTGTATATAGGCCGCCAAATATATATATATATATATATATATATATATATATATATATATATATATATATATATATATATATATATATATATATATATATATATATATATATATATATATATATATATATATATATATATATATATATATACTTTTTTAGCTATGATGTGAAGTGGTTTCAACTATAAGCCTTTATTTTTTATCCACTACCACCTCATATATAATCCATTCAGTAAATTGATCTTCGACCTATATTTCCATATTCAATTGCCATGATAAGACGTCTATTTTTAACAAGTTATTTTTCCTTGCACTTTTCTGAAGTTACGGAAACGTTTTATACAATATTTATATTACTGATGGCTTCTTAAACCTCTGATCAACTTACTTTGAGAACCTTCCTTCACCCGTTTTTCATCCATTTTTCACAAATGTCAAACTCCATTAACTCTTTTCATACTTTCCACATATATGTATATTTGATTTTGTGAAATATCGTATGAAAAATCAGCTAAACATATATAAATCTATCATCTCTTTATCAGACTTCTTCATTTATTATCAAACAGATTCTATCTATTGACCTGAATGTAATGTATGAATAGAATGGCTGTCATCCATCAGTAGCGATGCTTCCCCCCTTTTTTTTTTGTACATATTCATTTAGTCATAAAGAAGGAGACTTTAAGATATTAATGCTTCCTCTTTGGAATCTAAATTGAAATTCCTATTTACTGCTTGCTTTGACTCCTTATCCCTTACCTCCTTATTCCCACTCATCCCTTCCCCCTTTACTCCCACTGACCCCTTTCTTTTCCTTTCTCTATGATGATAATGATTGACTTTAATGTTTATATATATATATATATATAATATATATATATATATATATATATATATATATATATATATATATATATATATATATATATATATATATATATATATATATATATATATATATATATATATATATATATATAATATATATATATATATATATATATATATATATATATATATATATATATATATATATATATATATATATATATATATATATATATATATATATATATATATATATATATATAATATATATATATATATATATATATATATATATATATATATATATATATATATATATATATATATATATATATATATATATATATATATATATATATATATATATATATATTATATATATATATATATATATATATATATATATATATATATATATATATATATATATATATATATATATATATATATATATATATATATATATATATATATATATATATATATATATATATATAATATATACGATTCAAATTAAATATCTTTTAAATCTATCATCATTAAATAAACTAATAATTAGTCCAGGATAATAATCAATTCATTAAAAATTATGATGTTTCTGATATATATATATAATATATATATATATATATATATATATATATATATATATATATATATATATTATATATATATATATATATATAATATATATAATAATATATATATATAATTTATAATAATTAATTTTAATAATTTAACAATAAAAGTAATTTTAATAATAATAAACAATAAAATAATTTTAATAATAATAAAATAATAATAATAATAATAATAATAATAATAATAGAACATAATAATAATAATTTTAAATCTTTAAATAATTCTTTTGCTTTACAGATATTTGTTATAGAAAGTAACTTGTGACCAAAAAGAAACATAAATATACATTTTCCCTCAATACAATAATACTACTACTAATAATAATAGTAATAATTGAAATTATAATAAAATAATAATAATAATAGAAATGATAATAATAATAATAATAATTAAAATAATAATAATGATAATAATGATAATAATAATAATAATAATAATAATAATAATAATAATAATAATAATAATAATAATAATAATAATAATAATAATAATAATAATATAATAATAATAATAATAATAATAATAATAATTATAATAATAATAATAATAATAATTACAATAATAATAATAATAGAAAACCTTGATCTACTCCAATAGGTTTTTAAACTGTATTTGTTTTAACTGGTAGTGGTAATAAAATCTTCAAAACTATCATTATAAGCCAATTGACCCAAGGGTATGAAGCGCAATTAATCTTTCATAAACCAGGAATCGGCTTCACCTTACTGAGGCTTCAGCCAGATGGCGGATCAAGCCTCGAATACTGAGGCAAGACGAATAATTAATACTTAACAGAGGCTTTTTTAGATTCTTTATTAGATTCAAAAACGAGTGTATTTAATGTTATTGTAGACGAAATGTATAGGAAACGTCCGTACACCTATTTCCATTCATTCTATATATGATATATATAATATATATATATATATATATATATATATATATATATATATATATATATATATATATATATATATATATATATATATATATATATATATATATATATATATATATATATATATATATATATATATATATATATATATATATATATATATATATATATATATATATATATAATATATATATATATATATATATATATTATATATATATATATATATATATATATATATATATATATTATATATATATATATATATATATATATATATATATATATATATATATATATATATATATATATATATATATATATATATATATATATATATATATATATATATATATATATATATATATATATATATATATATATATATATCGTATGAAATTGTCTTTAAAGAGAGTATACTAAATGACGCTATTGATTAATTAGTTCGTAAAGCCAAAACGCCAAAACAAATAATCTAAGACCAAAGTTTACTTTGCTAAGACTTAGATGGTCGAAAATGGCTCAAAATTTTATTTCTTTCCCACTTTAATAATCATTTAATCTAATTAAGATAGACAAATTGTATTTTTTATTTATATATATATATATTATATATATATATATATATATATATATATATATATATATATATATATATATATATATATATATATATATATTATATATATATATATAATATATATATATATATATATATATATATTATATATATATATATATATATATATATATATAATATATATATATATATATATATATATATAATATATATATATATATATATATATATATTATATATATATATATATATATATAATATTATATATATATATATTATAATATATATATATATATATATATATATATATATATATATATATATATATAATATATATATATATATACAAATTAAATTATATATACTATATATATATATATATATATATATATATATATATATATATATATATATATATATATATATATATATATATATATATATATATATATATATATATATATATATATATATATATATATATATATATATAATATATATATATATATATATATATATATATATATATATATATTATATTATATATATATATATATATATATATATATATATATATATATATATATAATATATATATATATATATATATATATATAATATATATATATATATATATATATATATATATATATATATATATATATATATATATATATATATATATATATATATATATATATATATATATATATATATATATATATATATATATATATATATATATATATATATATATATATATATATATATATATATATATATATATATATATTATATATATATATATATATATATATATATATATTATATATATATATATATATATATATTATATATATATATATATATATATATATATATATATATATATATATATATATATAATATATATATATATATATATATAAATATTATAAGCTACTGTTACAAAATCTTCCTTTTTAATCTTATTTTCTAATTGTTTTTAATGTACTTAGTAGAACATTTCTAAGTATTATTTCTTTCAATCATTATTTGTAATAAAAAAAATTAATATTTAAATATTTGTTATGGAAAACATTAATTTTCATCCATGGATAGACACATTAATTGAACATTAAATGCACAGATATCAAATAATAAAAAAAGTCAATCTATTTATTTAAATAAAAAAAAAGGGTCTATGAGTACAGAGAGTATCGAGAAAATAAAATAATTATATAATATTTAGAAGTTAAAATTGACTCTTGAAGGAGATTAAGAATACCTTCGTTGATTAATGACTAAGTCCTTTGGCTCATTTTACTCTCTCTCTCTCTCTCTCTCTCTCTCTCTCTCTCTCTCTCTCTCTCTCTTCAATGTAATAATCTGTTTCTCCCGACAGACTAATCATTGCATGAGAACCTGTATTATATGTGATATTCTTTTGGTTTCAGAACTATATATATATTATATATATATATATATATATATATATATATATATATATATAATATATATATATATATATATATATATATATATATATATATATATATATATATATATATATAATATATATATATAATAATATATTCTATTATTTATATTATATATATATATATATATATATATATATAATATATATATATATATATATATATATATAATATATATATATATATATATATATATATATTA
>SEYY01002893.1:405000-412500 GCA_009176605.1 Armadillidium nasatum | reverse complement strand
TATATATATATATATATATATATATATATATATATATATATATATATATATATATATATATATATATATATATATATATGTATGTGTGTATAAAACAAATTTTTAAAAATATTATTTTAAATTAGGCCTTCAACTTAAAAAAAAAAAGGTTTAGAGCATTCATGTTGAATCACTAATGCAGTCCCAATATTATTATTATTATTATTATTATTATTATTATTATTATTATTATTATTATTATTATTATTATTATGTCTTTCTAGTGTTGTTTTTGATGTTGTTGTTACTGTTGTTGCTGCAATTATTATTATTATTATCATTATTACTATTATTATTATTATTATTATTATTATTATTATTATTATTATTTATATATTACTATTATTATTATTATTATTATTATTATTATTATTATTATTATTATTATTATTATTATTATTATTATTATTATTATTATTATTATTTTACATGTTCAACAACAATCTCATCTAATTTATATCTTTTGCTCAACGACTGTTGTAAATTGAAAGGAAACGTCATCACTACAGAATATTTTCTTCATTTCTTGAAATATTTTCTTCACTTCGAAGACTTTTTTTTCTTATTTCAATCTGACACGAGGGTGTAAATGAAATTTTATTACCGATTTTTATTGGAAATAATATTGTGAAACAGGTATCAATAGCAAATCCTTTGAGCAATTTATTTTGAAGGTATAAAATTATTATTATTATTATTATTATTATTATTATTATTATTATTATTATTATTATTATTATTATTATTATTATTATTATTATTATTATTATTATTATTATTATATATTATTATTATTATTATTATTATTATTATTATTATTATTGTTATTATTATTATTATTATTATTATTATTATTATTATTATTATTATTATTATTATTATATTATTATATTATTATTATTATTATTATTATTATTATTATTATTTTTTTTTTGCAAAATGTGAGACCGTTTATATCTTCAATAAAATCCGGAAATAGTTTTGGATTCCATGGAAGATAAATCCGAATTTAAATAATCCAACTTTTTTTTCCTTTTTATTTTTAACCCAAGGTTGGAGAGGGGAAACAAAGGGGGAGGCAGAGGGAGGGAGGGGGAGTGAGAGGAAGAGGGGAGCAGTGATTGAACGAAAATATATTTTTGTCTATTTTTACTGTCTTTTAAGGTGGGAATATTTATCACTTTTAATTGCTAGTTTAAAGTTTCACATTAATTAGTAATTATTATTATTATTATTATTATTATTATTATTATTATAATTATCCTTATTATTCGTGTATTAATATATGAGGGCACAATAACCAATTGTAATAGTTCAACTATACTGAACTACTATTTCTACTACTACTACTAATAATAATAATATTAATTATAATAATAATATTAATAAAATATTTACAATAGTTTATAATCTTTTGTCATAGTTAATGTTATTTTGAAATTAGTAATTTAAATAGTTTGAATAAAGGATCGATCTATTCTTAAATAAAAAATCTAATAGTAAATCTGTAAAACAATTCTATTAGGAATGCATTTAATTTTTTTATAATAAAGAGAATTTAAAGCAAAATTTATACAGGTCAACAATGGAACAATTATATATATTATATATATATATATATATATATATATATATATATATATATATATATATATATATATATATATATATATATATATATATATATATATATATATATATATATATAGGGACCGACCGGGGCTGGAATTTTTGCCGGGGGCCGGCCGGGTTGCCTAAAATTTGTAAAGAGGTCAAAGCACTGAAATTTTAGGTTAAAAAAATTAGATATAAATTTAATTGAGGTTTTTTTTTAATTATAAAGAATAGAATAGCCAACATTCACTTAAATTAATGATTATATGCATTTTCTTAAAAAAAGTTCAGAAATTACAGATTTTGTGTAATAAAAAAGTACAAAAATTAAAAATAAAAAAAAAAAATTTTTTTTTTTTTTTTTTCTGATTCACAATAGTGATTCAACAGGTTTACTAGGTAAAACCTAAGGTAAAGTTTGAAAAAATGTAAAATATAAAATTATCAATATAACCTGTATTTATACATATCATTGTTCATTTTATTGCTATGTATCAAATTTGTATCAATTATGTACATTATTTCAAAATTATTATTTTGTTTATACTTTCAATCAATATGGCTAAAAGATCAGCTTCAGTAGTATGGAAGTACTTTTCAATGTTTCAGGATAGGCTCGAAATAGCTAAATGTAACATCTGCAGTCAGAAAATTAGAAGAGGACCTCCGGGTGCTACAAGTAAAAAATTTTCAACCAAATCTTTATGGGGGCATCTAAAATCAAAACAAAAAAATGAACATTCACTAGCAGAAAAGGAGCGTTCAAAAGAAACAGAAAAAAAAGAGAAAATTTTTTAAAAAAAGCAAGAAGAAAATCTTAATTTTCTTATATTTGTTTGAAATTTTTTTTTATTATTTGACTGATTGAGCTGAAATTTTCAGGGAATATGCATTTTTTCCCAAAGTTCTGAGTTGATTTTGAACATTTTTCTGAGTCTATAACGGTTTGAAAGTTATTTGGACCCAAAGTTGAAAAAAATTAATAGCGGGGTCAAACCACTGGTCCACATGAGCTGAAAATTTATCTGAATAATCTTAGCCCCAATTTCTTGCATTGGTGAGAACAGATTTTTGATATCACATCTAGAAAAAAAGTTATAAGCACTTGGAAATTTTTTCTAAAAAATCGTACCCTTCCGGAGAAAAAAATTATTTAAAAAACACGCTACCTATTAATTTCTTTTTTTTTTTGGATATTGTTAAGAGGAGAGACAGGGAAAAAGCATTTATTTAGTGCATTATTAAATGCTATTTGTTTGAAGCAAGATACAGACAGCCTCTCAAACTTTGGAAATTTTTGAAATTTGGTCAAAAATGGACCTTTTTCGAGAGGCTATATCTCGAACCAACGCATCGAATAAAGTATAAAGAAAAATTTGTAGCCCCCATCCCTCCTCTATGTACCCTCCAAAAATAAGAAATGTTATAGTTATAGTTTTCTTTTTTTATTTTTTTGTCCGAAAACGTGGATTTAAAAAAAAAATTTTTTCGATAGTTGTTCAGTTTTGGGCTTATAACATTTTTTCTAAAACTCTGGGAACAAATGTCTGTTACAAGTTTTTGTCGCCAATTGAATTCTAAATAAACAATCCAAATTTCAGGTCATTCCGAATAGTGGTTTTGCCCAGTCATTCATTTGAAAAGGGTCAAATTTCCAAAAAAAAAAAAACTTTTTAGCAGTTATAGACTCAGAAAAACGCTAGAAATGGACTTTTTTTTCCCCTGGGAAAAAGCTATATTCACTGAAAATTTAAAAAAAAAAAATTTGAAATTGAATTGTCTCCTCAAGTATAATTTTCCATTTTAACCCCGGTTTCCAACGATTTTTAGCCGGGGCCGGGGATGGGGTCAGCAAAAATGGCCGGGGCCCCGGTCGGTTCTATATATATATATATAATATATATATATATATATAATATATATATATATATATATATATATATATATATATATATATATATATATATATATATATATATATATATATATATATATATATATGTGTGTGTGTGTGTGTGTGTGTGTGTGTGTGTGTGTGTGTGTGTGTGTAGTCAATACTACATTTATATTGCTCAAGATATTTTTCGTTTCATATAAAAAATTCTATCATCTTTTTTGTATAATGATGCTCGAGAATATAATTTAACAAAATCTAAATAAAAGGCAGAAATAAAAATTCTGTTAAAGGTCTTCATGCTTGAGAAAAATTATATTAAGAGGGAAAAACAGAAAAATGATAATGCTATCAAGAACAGTGAGCTGGTTCAAATTGGATAACAACTATGTAACTAACTTTTTCAGGTATAAGTTTCCTAAAGTTCTGTTTATTGTGGTACTTCTTAAAAAAGGGTAGATCCATCATTGAGATGCACATACACACGAACATACACATACAAGCACACTCACTCCAAGGATCAAAGTTATGCTCATTTAATAGTTTAGGTACTTTTATAAGGGAAGTAAAGGAAGACAACAAAAGAGTTGTAAGAAATAAAATTTCTCGACTGACCTAGCTTATAATAAGCCAAAAATGGCGTAGTTAAATATAAGAAAGTAAATTTAACTACGCCATTTTTGGCTTATTATTAGCTAGGTCAGTCGAAAAATTTTATTTCTTATAACTTTAGTGTCGTCTTCCTTCACTTCCCTTATATCCCTTGTTTGGTTGCAGAATCTTAAGGTAATCATAAATTTAAGGATGAAATATCATTGAAGCAATATATATATATATTATATATATATATATATATATATATATATATATATATATATATATATATATATATATATATATATATAATATATATATATATATATGATCTCTCATTGCTTCCTATGTTCTACTCTCTCTCTCTCTCTCTCTCTCTCTCTCTCTCTCTCTCTCTCTCTCTCTCTGTCTCTCTCTCTCTGTTCCCCTGGTTATTTTTACAATGCCTCATTCAAAGAAACGGAAACATTTTCCCCGTTTCTTCTCGAAATTTTCTTCCAGTGTTTCTTTTAATTATTTTCTTCCTCGGTTCCAATTTTCAGTTTCATTTCTGTCATTTTTTTTTGGAGTGAACAATTTTCTTTCCTTCTTTTTTTTTTTTCTTTTTTTTTTCTCTATCAGATATCTCCCCTACTCCCCCTTCCCCCCTCTACTGTGCGAAAGTGGTTTCCATTTTCCTTATTTTTAATATATATATTTTTAAAAAGGACTTTCCTTATTCCGTATTTTTAATCTCGTGTTTGTTTTCAAACTTTTTTCGGATTTTCTCTTTAAAACTTTTCCACACACACACACACACACACACACACACACACACACACACATACACACACACACACACACACATATATTATATATATATATATATATATATATATATATATATATATATATATATATATATATATATAATATATATATATATATATATATATATATATATATATATATATATATATATATATATATATGTTTGTATGTTTATTTTTTGTTTTGATCGTTCATGTTTTCAACGAAGGGAATTAAATTTTAAAATATTCAGCGAGAGAGAGAGAGAGAGAGAGAGAGAGAGAGAGAGAGAGAGAGAGAGAGAGAGAGAGAGAGAGAGAGAGAGAGAGAGAGAGAGAGAGAGAGAGAGAGAGAGAGAGAGAGAGAGAGAGAGAGAGAGAGAGGGAGGGAGATGAGAGTGAGAAAGTGAGAGAGAGAGAAACTAAAAACTATAATAAATCCTATAAGGAGTGACTCGTACGAAGGCTCCAAATGAAAGTTACGATCTCGGATAATAAGTTAGCTCCTTCTTCACCTACTTCGCCGGGTGTTTAATAGAGTGTTGTCTTCCCTCTGCTGGATCATAAAGCACCATCAGCTTGCCACATAGATTGAGACCTTCGGGAATATTGCCTCTTTCCTTCTAAACAGCAAACAACAATCTGGTTTTCCTTAACTGCAATATGTCAAGGAAATATTTATACCGTAATAAATTGATATCTCAGCAGAATAAAAAAAAAAAAAAAAAAAAAAAAAAAAAAAAAAAAAAAAAAAAGAAAAAAAAGAAAAGAAAATTTTGAACGAAAAACTCTGCACTTCATTAAAGCTACCTTTGAATTTTGATTGGAATTAAAATAGATATATTTTTATATTTATTTTATTTTGTAATTTTTGTTGGTCTGAGTTTATAAATATTTATGACTTTATTTTTTATTTCCTTTTTTTTAATTTTTTTTTTTTTTTTTTTAATATATATATATATTATATATATATATATATATATATATATATATATATATATAATATATATATATATATATATATATATATATATATATTTTTTTATTGTTATTTTTTTATTTTTTTTATTTTTAATATATATATTATATATATTATATATATATATATATATATATATATATATATATATATATATATATAATATATATATATATATATATATATATATATATATATATATATATATATATTATAAGTTAATAAATGAGAACAATTATGAAGAGAAATGATAACGGCATTACTGAATAAAATAATAAATTAGTTTATCAACAAAGTCACGACATTAAAAAAGTTTTTAAATAAAGATCTTCCTCTGTTTTATTTTATTTTTTTTATTTAAAAAAAAAAAAAAAAAAAAGACATAGAGAAGTACCAGCAAATAAGGAACCAAACAACCACTGGTGTTTAATACTGGTTTAAAAATGCAAAAGATTTTAATCTAGTCATGAATTATGACTCATACTTAAGTTTACTTTTTGCCTTTAAGTTTTTATAAGTGTAAAATATGAAAGTAACATGTCTGAAGACTTAAAAATTTAGTTTAATAAAATGAAGTTGTTAAATGTCATTTTTTATTTCAATATTTTTTTGAGGGAGTTTTTAACCTACTAAATATAATCTAGTTGAATTTATCGATTCTTACATTTAATAATTCGTTCGTAACTTCGTGCTGTTAGTTTTAAATCGATATTTTATATACTAAATCGAAAATCGATATAAATTGCCGATTTTCAGAACTAATAACAGGAAAATAGTAATAAGAGCATCAATCGTTCCCATTGAAATCCATTTGTTTTTACTTTAAACGTGAGAAAATAAAAACCTTTTAATTGACACGTTTTCTGAGAACGAGTTTCACTCTAAAGGTTTTACTAAGGTTTTACAAAGGTTTTATAAAGGTTTTACAAAGGTTTTATAAAGGTGAAAAAGATTTGAGAAAGGCTTCATAAATTCCTTTTCTTTCATTGTCATTTTTCACTTGTGTCAGATTTTCATTATAAATTATTTATTTTTTTCATGCACTTTTGAGCTTCTAATGGATCTTTCGAGGTTCATCTCTCCTTCAGTCAGTGGTTTTTATCGTATTTGGTTTTCTCATCTGTCATTCCAATGCCTTCTTAAACCTCTCATTATTAGTTTTTAATTTGAAAGGAGTGAAAAATCTTCACTTCGAAATAAAATTGGTTCCACTGTTAATCATATTTAAGTATTAATACAAGAAATAATAATAATAATAATAATAATAATAATAATAATAATAATAATAATAATAATAATAATAATAATAATAATAATAATATTAATAATAATAATAATAATAATAATAATAATAATATCCGTAATAATAATAATAAAAATGATATATAATAAGTATTTTATTTTCTTCCCTTCATTTACTGGCTATTTATTATTATTTTTTATTATTAGAGAATTAATGTTCCTTTTATTATCTATTATTAATTTTTATTATTTTTATTTTATTATTATTTTTTATTATTGTTATTATTATTATTATTATTATTATTATCATTATTATTATTGTTATAAGTATTTTTATCATTGATATTATT
>SEYY01002893.1:392500-395000 GCA_009176605.1 Armadillidium nasatum | reverse complement strand
TATTTGTTTACTCGTTTTTATATAATGCAGATTCTTTAGATATTACCCCCCCCCTTCTGTTGGTTGAGGGGGAGGAGAAGATGGGGGAGGAGAAGAGGAAGGAGGAATGCGAAAAGAAAAGAATTTATTGCTATATTTTCCCCTTGGTCAGGTTTATTGTTGACAACATTTTAGGGGGCTAAAAAATGTCGTTGAAAATACATAGGTTCATATATATATATATATATATATATATATATATATATATATATATATATATATATATATATATATATATATATATATATATATATATATATATATATATATATATATATATATATATATATATATATATATATATATATAATATATATATATATATATATATATATATATATATATATATATATATATATATATATATATATATATATATATATATATATATATATATATATATATATATTCCTCTACATTGAGAGAGGTGGGGAAATAGCAGATAATGACTAGTGTACCAAAGGTAAAATTTTCCAAAGATTCAAGACTCAAATTTCGTTACATTTATTATTTAATAAATGGATTCAAAATATGAAGTATTGGGAAAGTTTTCCTCAATTTCATGGTAATTATGAATTATATTATGTGTAGCTTATCTCCTCTATATATATATATATATATATATATATATATATATATATATATATATATATATATATATATATATATATATATATATATATATATATATATATATATATATATATATATATATATATATATATAATTATAATTAATAATTTAAAAAATTTTGTAAATGTTTTTATGATAATAAAATTTAACTCATTTGAAAATTTTAATTTAAAATTAGAAAATAAATATTCAATATAAAAGTAAATAAATTTTTATATTTTTATTCATCAATTCTTTTCATAATTTTAACATAATTGAAAATTCTCTTCACATTCTTTCTCCTACTCATATTCACAGTCACATTCACATTCACTCTCACAGTTTCTGCCACACCTAGCATTACACTCAAACTCACTTTCAAATTCTCTCTCACACTCTCAATCACTATCACTCTCGCATTTACATTCACATACAAACGTGAAAAAAAATCTTAACATACATTATTTATTTATTTATTTATTTATTTACTTATTTATTTGATCACCGTATTTTAAAAATTTGGAAAGCACTTTAGATGCAGAAGGTATGAGAGATAAAATGAGTGTGAGAATTAATTTTTGTTTGCTAGAGTGAGTGTGAGTGTGAGTATAAATATGAGAGGGAGTGTAATCGTGTGTTTATGAATATAAGTGTGAGTATGAGTATGAGATAGAAAGTTATCGTTATTGTGTGTATGAGAGAGAGTGTGTATAAGCGTGTGTATGTGAATGCAAATGTGAGGGTGATAGTGATTGAGAGTGTGAGAGAGAATTTGAAAGTGAGTTTGAGTGTAATGCTAAGTGTGGCAGAAACTGTGAGAGTGAATATGAATGTGAATATGAGTGTGAATATGAGTAGGATATAGAATGTGGAATGAGTATTAATATGAATATAAGTGTGAGTGTAAATGTGAGTATAAGAGGTAGTGTAATAGTGAGTGTAGGTGGAAGTGTAAGCATGAATATGAATATAAGTCTAAGACTGTATGAATATGATTGTATATGAGCGTGAGAGTGAAATAAATGTAGTTAATATGTTGTTGTGAATAAACGTTTGTATAGGGACATAATTGCCCCAGGTTGCCATGATTTGATTTTAGGTATTGATCAGCATTTCCGTTGTGTGTTAAAGGTCAAGGAAACGTTAAAAAAAGATTGATAAATTGATTCGAATTTTACTATAAACAATTTGGAATAAAAGTCTACCAAAGTTTCAATTTCTTTGTTCTGTAGAACAATTTGCTTGAAATTCAATAGAATAATGAAAACCAAATGTACTGTTTTGTACAATAATTAGTATCAAATTCACTTTTATGTGGAACACTTTGTAGTAAATGCACTGTTCAGAAGAACTATTAGTACCAAATACACCGTTATGTAGAACAATGAGTTCTAAATGAATTATTTTGTAGAACAATGAGTGCTAATTGCATTTTACTATAAAGCTATTATTACTAAACTCTCTGTTGTGTAGAACAATTATTATTATTATTATTACTATTATTAGTAGTAATAATAGTAGTAATAGAAGCGGCAAAAGTAGTATTACCATTGGTTGCACTGTTAATAACTGTTGTCGTACCGTGACTCAAACGTTAGAGTGATTAACTCACGTGTTTGAGGGCGCCGGTTCGATACCACTTGAGGATTCTAGGTATATGCCACCTAGAAAAGTATCTCTCCACGAATAGGGCAATGCCCGTGAGATGCGAACTTAAAAAAAATAATAAAATATTTAAGAATACATTATTCCTTTTAATAAACGAACAGAAAAGCAGGCTACTAGGTTCAAGGTAGACTCAAATGGGTAGGAAAAAAAATAGAAGTTTAAGTATTGTGCATTTCATTGG
>SEYY01002893.1:387500-390000 GCA_009176605.1 Armadillidium nasatum | reverse complement strand
GGTATCGGGTATCGGCTTCGGGGAATTTTTAGGTATCGGTATCGGTATCGGTATCGGTAAAAATTTTGGTATCGCTCCATCCCTAATATATATATATATATATATATATATATATATATATATATATATATATATATATATATATATATATATATATATATATATATATATATATATATATATATATATATATATATATATATATATATTTAATTTAATTAAAAAATTAAAAATAAATAAATAAATAAATTAATAAATAAATATAAGGTGAAAAAGTGAGACAGATGTGAAACGGAACTGTGAAATTTAATGCAATTCTTCACAATAATACTCTATCATTATAAATTACAGAGTCGATACAGGAACAGATCTGCACCTGTCACTTTTAACCTGGAATGTTTGGGTTTTAAAACTACCTGTCTCAATTTGAATTTCTTCTTCTTCTTCCTTTTCTTTAAATTCTTCTTCTTTTTCTTTATCTTCTTCTTCTTTTCTCTTTTTCTTTTTCTTTTTCTTTATCTTCTTTTCTCTTCTTTCTTCTTCTTCTTCTTCTTCTTCTTCTTCTTCTTCTTCTTCTTCTTCTTCTTCTTCTTCTTCTTCTACTCAAAGTTTCCTTTATAGACCATTCATTTCTTTGTCTAACTTTTTTCCTTTTTACCGCTAATGGAATAAAAAGAAAATTTTCGTTCATAATAAAACAATAAAATAAAATACTTGATTTGCAATGCTAAATGTTTAGTAATTGTTATATTTTCGTTGTTTTTACTTTATTGTATTGATTATTTTTAATTCTTTTATTTATATTTATTCAGTTTCTATTTTTATTATTTTTATTTTTTAAGAATTTGTTTTTATTTATTTACTTAATATTTTTTCCCCTTTTTTTGGATTTTCTAACCTCATTTCTTGTTATTCCTTTCTCTATCTCTCTTTCTCTCTTTCATTCTCTCTCATTCTTTTACTTGTAATTCTTTTTATTTATTTTGTGTTTCGAAAATGCAAAGAAATTGTCATCAATGCTCTGTTGGCATGACCACCTTTTCATTTTATTATGGTGTACCTGTAACATTTCCCATATATATATATATATATATATATATATATATATATATATATATATATATATATATATATATATATATATATATATATATATATATATATATATATATATATATATATATATATATATATATATATATATATATATATATATATATATATAGGGATGGAGCGATACCAAAATTTTTACCGATACCGATACCGATACCGATACCGAAAATACCGATACCTAAAAATTACCAGATACCGATACCGATACCGATACCGGTATCGGTATCGGAAAATATGCCGATACTACTACCGATACCAATACCGATACCGATACTTTACTCTTATCCAAAAATTTTGCCGATACCGATACCGATACTGAAAAGGCCGATACCGATACCGATACCGATACCGGTATCGGAAAATATGCCGATACTTGCCGATACCGATACCGATACCGATACCGATACTTCACTCCATCCCTAATATATATATATATATATAGAACTGAGGAATACTTACAAAGAGCGAAAATAAGAAAGAAAGAATAAAAGAACTGTTTGATAGATGGATAGATAAACAGAGATAGATAGATAGATAGACAGATAGATAGATAGATAGATAGATAGATAGATAGATAGATAGATAGGTAGGTAGACCGCTAGATAGATGGATAGATAGATAATTAGATTGATAGAAAGATAGATGGATAGATAGATAGATAGATAGATAGATAGATAGATAGATAGATAGATAGATAGATAGATAGATAGATAGATAGATAGATAGAAATATAAATAGATAGATAGATAGATTGATAAATAGATATATAGATAGATAGATAGATAGATAGATAGATAAATAGATAGATAGATAGATAGATATGTATATTAATAAATGAATTAAAAATTAGTACATACATACATACATACATACATACATACATACATACATACATGCATACATACATACAGAGAGAGAGAGAGAGAGAGAGAGAGAGAGAGAGAGAGAGAGAGAGAGAGAGAGAGAGAGAGAGAGAGAGAGCTTTCGTGAAAACTTTCTTTTTTACGATAGAGGTTGTAAATTTTGATGTTAAAACCCAATTTAGATGCTTTTGTTTTACCTCCCTTTGACTCCACCCTCTGCATGTAACACCTTCGTCTTGATCTTTACCCTTCTTCTCTCGTCTATTATATATTTTTCGCTTACTTTTTTCAATTGCCTTCATAGATTAATTGCAAAGGAAACGCGCTTGTTCAATTGTTTTATGCTAATTAAATAATATAAAGATTGAATTTTATTATAGATTTATTTTGATTTTATTCTTTTTTTTATTTTATTTTTTTCTAGATTAATTGCAGTACTGAATTTGAGATACCGGTAATTGTTCATTTAAATAATGTAATAACAATTAACATATAAATAGCTCTGCCTATATTGTTAATCGAAA
>SEYY01002893.1:365000-372500 GCA_009176605.1 Armadillidium nasatum | reverse complement strand
ATGAATAAAAAAAAAAAAAATTATCACTATTTCACACAACAAAGAAGAAAAAATATTTATGTTTTTCCGAAAGTGCAAACACAGTCACATACTTCCGTTTAACACGAAACCAATATATATATATATATATATATATATATATATATATATATATATATATATATATATATATATATATATATATATATATATATATATATATATATATATATATATAGCTACTAAAATAACGATTTCTTTTCAATTTATTTGCTTGATAAATAAAAAAAAACTTCAAAGAATAAAGGATAATAATAATAATAATAATAATAATAATAATAATAATATATATATATATATATATATATATATATATATATATATATATATATATATATATATATATATATATATATATATATATATATATATATATATATATATATATATATATATATATATATATATATATATATATATATATATATATATATACGTATAATTAATTTTTATTATAATTAATATTATTATTATATTATTAAATATTGTTATTATTATTATCATTATTATTATTGCATTACTATTAAAATTATTATTGTTATTATTATTATTATTATTAATATTATTATTATTATTATTATTTTTATTATTATTATTGTTCTAATTATTTCTGTAATACTTCCACCATTTCTCGCATGACTGCAAAGTGGTAGTAATAGCTGATAATGAGTTAATTTACTTCCACTTTTCACGAAAAAAAAAAAACAAAAAAAAAAAAAAAAAAAAAAAAAAAATGGGAATTCCCTGCCCTATTTAAAAAAAAAAAAAAAAAAAAAAAAAAAATGGAGAAAGAAAAAAAAAAATTATGCAATTTGAATTTTTTCGTGAATTACGACTTCGTTTCTGCAAAATATGATACTTAATATTTTTTTTTTTTTTATTTTTTTTTTGGAAAAAAAAAAAATATTTTAAAAAAAAAAAAAAAAAAAAAAAAATTTAAAAAAAAAAAAAAAAAAAAAAAAAATTAAAAAAACGCAAAACTGAAATAAAAAATAAATTATTAAAATGACTAACTGATTATTTTTAAGAACAGTTTTATTTCGTGTCAGACCCTTCCTAAAAGTTCACTCAAAAATATATTTTGTCACAAACGAAATTTACAAAAGATATTTTAAAAATTACAGATTTTAAAACAATCTTTCCAATCTCTCTTCTCTTGTTCTCTTTTTTTTCATTTTCCTTTTGGTTAAACACTGTCCACTCTCGAAGTCAGTATATATATATATATATATATATATATATATATATATATATATATATATATATATATATATATATATATATATATATATATATATATATATATATATATATATATATATATATATATATATATATATATATATATATATATATATATATATATAAGATCCGTTGAAAGTGGATTTCCAATTTATTTTAATCCTGAATAAAGAAAAAAATAAATCTCAAACATTGAAAATAATTTAGTTGTCTATTAAAAAAAAACAATTAATTATATTATCATTCTATTTATTTATTGAAATTTTTACCTATTTCTCTCTATTTTTTATCTATCTATCTATCTATCTATCTCTATCTACCTTTCTTTCTATCTTTCTATCTATCTATCATCTATCTTCCTATCTACCTTGCTATCTATCTATCTATCTATCTATCTATCTATCTATCTATCTATCTATCTATCTATTGATCTATCTATCTATCTATCTATCTATCTATCTATCTATCTATCTATCTATCTATCTATCTATCTATCTATCTATCTATCTATCCATCTATCAATCTATCTTATCTTTGCTTTGATTCCACATTATTTTATTCAATATTTATTATATATATATATATATATATATATATATATATATATATATATATATATATATATATATATATATATATATATATATATATATATATATATATATATATATATATATATATATATATACACAGTATATATGACACTTTCTTCTTTAATGGAAGATTAAATCTCAAATTTAGAGCAAGAATCTATGTCTGTTTAAGAAAGTTTACGAAAAACCTAGTGTAATCTCTTGTTTTCTTAGATTATTTAGAAAGTGAAAGAATGTGATCCAATTTTCAATTTTTTTAAAAAATTTCAAAAAGAAAAAAATTTGAATAAATGAATGAAAAATCAATAAGATTAGAAAAAAATATAAACATTTATTTTTAAATATTATTTACATATACGCATTTATGTCTTCCTGAAAACCTGATCCTGAAAAAGAAGTTCTAAATATGTAAATAAATTTGAAATGCAAGAGCTAAAGTTGGGTTGTTTCAATGATCTTTCACCTGTATACGGATGATAGAGAAATGAAGGAACGAAGATTTTTGAGATTATGAATACTCATAGCCTTTTTTTCCTTTTTTTTTAGATCACCACCATTCACGGGCATAGCCCTTTTCAAGGAGGGGGAATATACAATTCCCCTCTTTCACTCACAAAGGCTTTCATCGTGAAAAAAGCTCATAGACTTGTTTTCTTTTCATTTATTAGATGAATGCCATAGACCAGAGTCACTTCCTCTCAAGAAACCTCTAGCATTTCCTTTGATGTAGGATGTTTCAAAGTTACAGTGGCAGAACAACTAATCAAGGAAAAGCTTGTTATTACCTTGTTCTTTTCAAAGATAATTAATTAATTAAGGTTAAATTTAAGAAGAATCTTTAAATTTCCAGTATTACACAGATCTCATAAGATTTAACCTGAGATTGACAATTTAGACTTAACCTAACCTTGACTTGAATTAATTTTTTAAAGTTAACCTAAGTTACAGTTAATAGCTATAAAATGAAAACTTTTCAAATACATTTAAATTTCTCCGAATTTTTGTTTTATTCCCATTCTCCATTGCTTAGCTATGTTTGCATAACTAGAGGGACTTTCTTGCAACATTAAATGCTTTTTCTAAGTCTATTTGTAAACACCATCGAAAGGAGCATCCGTGAAGAGCTCACGTTGAACGATGTGAAGGATTGCGTGTTCTTTTTCAGTTACAGAGGCACGCGAAATATGCACTATAAGAGTTTACTCGCAAATTCATTCTAATTTTTTTTCCTCTCTCTCTTTATCTCTCTTCGACTTTCTTTCTCTCTCGTTCTCTCTTTCTTTCTCTATTTATCTATCTATCTATCTTCGTCTGTCTCTCTCTCTTTCTCTTCCCAACTAAATTCTTTAGTTTTTGTTCCTTATTTTCATTGATAGGCATATTTGGTTATTTATTATTTATTATACATCATTTTAATGAATATTCCTTGGAGTTTTTTATTATGTTTATACATTTCTCTCTTTGCCTGATGTAATTTGCTGTTTATTCAAGTGTTTGGTGAGAGGAGAAGAGATAAGATGGAGAACGGGAATGTGGTGGAAGAGATGGAGGGACTTTTCACTGCACTTTGATGAAGCTTTCCAAACAGATTAAAAATAAACATGGAAGGAAGGAAAAACAAACTGGAACGATTACCTGTTTTAAAAAAATAGATAAAGAAGAGGAGAGCGAAGAAGGGAGAGGAATCACAGTATAGAGGAGAGAAAAAGAAAATATATGAAGAAAAATAGGAAGAGGCCTAGAAGCCGATCTCTTGGGTGCGAGAAACTGATATATAGTATGGGGAAAAATTAAAGGAAAGGCTCGACACCGCCAGGTTTGGCAGTAAAGGGCGAGGAGTGAGAATTGATTACTTGCTCAATCAGAATCAAAATTAAATTGATTTTGATTAATTAGCTAAAATCATTTAAAAATTAAATTAAAAGAAATTCGAAATTTCAAAAAAAAAAAAAAAATTCAGTTTATTTAATAATAATAATAATAATAATAATAATAATAATAATAATAATAAAATTAATTTATATTAATTATCTAAGCAAATTTTCAAATATAGAAATAGATTTGAATATTTTTGAAAGATTGAAATAAAATTAAATTTTCATTTAATTAAAATAAACAAAATATAAAACCGAGCCTTAATTAAAATGAAAATAATAATTTTCTTTATTTCCAACTGTATATATATATATATATATATATATATATATATATATATATATATATATATATATATATATATATATATATATATATATATATATATATATATATATATATATATATATATATATATATATATATATATATATATATATATATATACCACAGCTGCTAACCCTTTTTTTTATTTAAAAGATCTAAAGTTAATGAAGCAAGTTAAATTATTGTAGGATGTTGATTAGAATTATTGTAGGATAATAAGGAAAACAGGTTACTGAACACCTCTTATCATTAATGAGGACTAAAGGTGAAAATGGATGGGGGGGTTGTGGAGGGATATTCTGATCATATATATATATATATATATATATATATATATATATATATATATATATATATATATATATATATTTATAACTCATCTAAAAGGAATTTATGAAAATAAAATAAATTTTATTATATTTCATAATTTGAATATTATTTTAAAATATTTTTTTTAAACCTCTTTTTTTTTTTTTTTTATGGTTTTTATTTTTAATTTTTAATTTTTATTTTTAAAAGTTAATAATTAATTCTAATATATCAGAAAAATGTTATATAAGATTTTTTATTTATTAAACCACTCAAATAAAAAAGCACAAACAAAACCAGTATCAAATTTGTTTCAAAATCTTCTTAAAAAAAAAAAAAAAAAATATATATATATATATATATATATATATATATATATATATATATATATATATATATATATATATATATATATATATATATATAATATATATATATATATATATATATATAATAGATATATTTATATATATATTATCTATTACGGTGAGCAAAAGCAGGAGGCCTACCAAATTTCACCGGAGTTGGTAAAAAATCTATCTTGGCTGATGGAGGCCGACATGTCCAGATACACGGGTTTTGAAAGTATGCAAGTTAAAGGAAGTTGGGAAAACAGATAAAGGGAGTGTGTTCCAGACTTTACCAGTAGAGTACATGTTGGGAAAACAGACAAAACGAGAGTGTTCCAGACTTTGGCCAGTAGAGTACATGTAAGATTGAGCATTATGGTTAAGTCTGAGAGTTGTACAGAGAAGGGATGAGATATATATATATATATATATATATATATATATATATATATATATATATATATATATATATATATATATATATATATATATATATATATATATATATATATATATATATATATATGAGCGAATAAATATTACCTATCAGAACTTATTGAGTTTTTCTTTTTAGAATAAATATAATATAGTTAAATTATTCCTGTGTTGGAAAAGAAATTCTTTATTATTAAAGGAAGAAAGGCGATAATTTTATCGCTTGCTAATTGCTAACGAAACTTTGTGTCTGGCTATTGATCGTCAGCAATTATTCTTTCTTTCCATGAATATTGTGTGCATTTCTTATGTATGTAATACTGTATAATTGACTTTATGTATACTTCGTCATTTCTCAAAAATACATCTTTTTGGTTACTATTTTCTTTCTTTTTATTATTTTTATTTTTATTTTATTTATTTATTTATTATTTTTTTTTTTTTGGGGGGGGGGATAGCTTTTTTTTTTTTTTTTTTTTTTTTTTTTTTTTTTTTTTTTTTTTTTTTTTTTTTTTTTTTTTTTTTTTTTTTTTTGTTATATATATATATATATATATATATATATATATATATATATATATATATATATATATATATATATATATATATATATATATATATATATATATATATATATATATATATATATATATATATATATATATATATATATATATTATCAAAGAGGTTCTACATCCACTGATAGACAATGACCTCTGTCAGAATTGCCCATCTTTCTCTGTCTTGCAATCTTCAATGCTATGTCATGCCTGCAAATATTACTAATTTTATCAACCTATCTCTCTTGAATAGCCTTCTTGATGTCTTTTCAATTCTAAAGACACAATTTTGAATGTATTTTGAAAGCTTATTATCATTTCTTTTTGGCTATTTAAGAGATTTAATCGATGTGCGTAAGTCTATTATTCGTATTTGCTATTATGATCATGTATATTCTTCCTTTTTTGTGTTTTATACGATTTATCGTTTTTAATTTTCTTGAATTACTTATTTTTTTTTTTTTATTTATTTAAAGTTCATGCTTCACACTCATAAGTAAGAGTATTTAAAATGCTTTTGTCAAACTCTTTTCCTTTGCATTTGTCAAATACTTTCCTTTTAGGGTCATTAGAGAATATTACTACAAAAACATTTTATCTTTAATAATACCTTTCCATTGAAGTAGTATTATTTTTTTTTTCACAAATTTGTAGCAATTTTTTTATTTACTTATTTTAATGCTTTTTCAAGTATGAATATAATTCAGCTTGTTCCTAAAATGAAGGTCCTCTATTTTACTTTGATTTTCAGAAGGTCTAATTTTTAGATCTAAAACTTGATATTTTCTATTAAATCTTCTATTAATTATTCTTTTTAGTTCTTTTGTGTTACTTAAAAAGAATGCATTATCACTTGTAAAACAAAAATTGTTCATTTAATTATATATATTCTAATATTTTAACCTGTCAAAAAACTTAATCATCTTTTCCAAACCTAGGTAAAATATTTCTGATAATGTGTCCTCCTGTCTATATCCTCTATAAATGTATATATATATATATATATATATATATATATATATATATATATATATATATATATATATATATATATATATATATATATATATATATATATATATATATATATATATATATATGTTTTTTTTAGGTATACGCACTTTGAAGGGAGCCAAATTCTGTCCAAAAGTCACCCTTTCATAGGGTTGGTGGCGTAGCCCAGAAACCCATTTATTTTGTTTAAAAATATTTTTTTTTGTAAATAAAATGTAAATAATTTTAAAATTGTACTCTCAATATTTTCGTTTTATTTCTTTATTTTATTTTATGTGATCCATCTTTTCCAGAAGTTTGCAAAGATTTTTTAGTTCTTAATACTCCTTTCTAACAGACGAAAAAAAATCTTCTTTTTCTATATATAACGATGATTTTGGTCTTCGTTTGACAAAAGCTACCTATAGAATCGTTCTACCTAAAACATAAATAAGATTTGTTTAAGTTATTTTATTTCCATTCTTATTCTTAATTACAGATACATGAAAAGGTCCAGAGGAAAGGTATTCTTTTTCTAATCCAATGTAATTTGTGTTGTAATTTCTTTCACTATTTATTAATCTTTTTTCTTTTTATTTTCAAAGTATTTTAATCTCTTAGTGTGTTATTTTAATCTCTTAGTGTGTTTCACCCATAATTTAAATGATTTCTCTGTTCATTTTAATAATCTTATTAAATATATATTAATATACATTTTTAACTTTGTTTTCCTTTTCTTTATTTTTACTTAATCTTAGTTGAGTAATTGATAATGTC
>SEYY01002893.1:300000-312500 GCA_009176605.1 Armadillidium nasatum | reverse complement strand
TAAGATTAGAAGAAATGAGATGTTTCCAATTCTTGCCTGTTAAGGATAGATTCGAAAACGTTAGATAGGACGGTAGTTAGAGTTGAGAGGGGTCCTTCTTCTACATATATATATATATATATATATATATATATATATATATATATATATATATATATATATATATATATATATATATATATATATATATATATATATATATATATATATATATATATATATATATATATATATATATATATATATATATAGAACTTGTGTGTGTGTGTGAGTGAAGGAGAGAGAGAGAGAGAGAGAGAGAGAGAGAGAGAGAGAGAGAAAGAGATAGAGAGAAGAGAAAGAGAGGAGAGAGGAGAGAGGAGAGAGAGAGAGAGAGAGAGAGAGAGAGAGAGAGAGAGTATTATGAAATCTGAGGCAAATGAATAAATTTTAAATGTGGTTAATACATTAACACTGTGAATGTAATATGAAACATTTCATATTATTTAAATATAAGAATATTTTTTAATGTTATGATAATAATATTAATAATATGATAATTATATTTATAATATGTATATATATATATATATATATATATATATATATATATATATATATATATATATATATATATATATATATATATATATATATATATATATATATATATATATATATATATATGAGGGATGCAATTAAAATTAAAATTAAGCCCACGTGATTTTTAAAAATTTAATTTATATTTTGTTGAGTTTTGAAAAATTGTAATTTTATTTCTATCTTAATTTTTTTAAATTTCTTTTTATTTTTAAATTAATTTTAATTTTTCTTTTTTTTTTTTTTTTTTTAGTATAAAAATTAAATACTCTTATAAAAGTTTTCTTGCAGCTTTGTTTGCTTAATTAATTACTTCAATTTTTAAATTTGTTCAGAAGAAAGAAGGAGGAGACAAAATTTTATAAAAAATTAAAAAAAAAAAAAAAGTTTAAGTTTTCTTTTTTTTTTTTACATATAACTTAAGTATATTAAAAAAAGTAAGTTTAAAAATAAATTTAATCCAGAATTAAAAAAAATAAAATGGGTCAAAATAGAGATAGAGAGAAAGAGAGATGGATAGATAGATAGAGAGAGAGAGAGAGAGAGAGAGAGAGAGAGAGAGAGAGAGAGAGAGAGAGAGAGAGAGAGAGAGAGAGAGAGAGAGAGAGAGAGAGAGAGAGAGAGAGAGAGAGAGAGAGGCAGATAGACAGACAGACAGACGGACAGAAAGACAGAGATCGAGAAAGAGAGAGAGGCAAAGAGACTAAGACAAAGAAAAGGAGACAGAGAGACAGAAATAGAGAGAAAGTGTGTGTGTGTGTGTATGTGTGTGAGAGAGATAGAGAGAGTGAAAGGCACTATATGTATTTAAGTGTGCCTTTTCCATTTCAAATATTTTTTTATTTCCTTTAGGATTTTTCCCATCCCTCATCTTTTTGCCAAAAATGAGAACACGAAGGCACCAAGGTTTGTCTGCGAGGAACATAAAACTTGTAATGGCCAACATAAAAATATCTTTTCAAATTTTGTGGTGGAAACGATTTTCTAAAGAAAAAGAAAACATTTATTATTGACTAAAACTTGTTATCACATGCAAATTCTTCATTTATTCTTACCTATAGGAACAAGAAATAAAATAATTAATAAACAAATAATAATAATAATAATAATAATAATAATAATAATAATAATAATAATAATAATAATAATAATAATAATAATAATAATAATAATAATAATAATAATAATAATAATAATAATAATAATAATAATAATAATAATAATAATAATAATAATAATAATAATAATAATAATAATAAACTTTAAATAAAATAAGTAATAATAAAATTTTTTACTACTACTACTAATAATAATAATAAAAATAAGTATTAGTATTCCAAAAAAGATTTGCATTTTATACCAACTTTAGAATTAATTTTGAACTATTTTGAAGTTATATTCATTTTCATTTTGAATTTTTTTTTTTTTTAATGAGAATGTTCATAATTGATTTTATTTTCTTGTTTGTTATCTATTTATCTAACAATATTTATTTGTCTTTTCACTAAATATGTTTATCTTCCTACTATCTTCCAAATTAACAATTAATTTGTTAGTGTTTATCTATATCTATCTATCTATCTATCTTTTTATCTATTTATCTATCTATCTATCTATCTATCAATCTATCTATCTATCTATCTATCTATCTATCTATCTATCTATCTATCTATCTATCTATCTATCTATCTATCTATCTATCTATCTATCTATCTATCTATCTATCTATCTATCTATCTATATCTATCTATCTATCTATCTATCTATCTATCTATCTATCTATCTATCTATCTATATCTATATATATATATATATATATATATATATATATATATATATATATATATATATATATATATATATATATATATATATATATATATATATATATATATATATACTTATATGTTCTAATAAGGCCTCATCATAGCTTGAAGGTTTCCTAATACTCAAAAGTTGGCTCATTATCTTGTTTTTTCCACCTAACTTTCTGCCATGGAAATAAAAAAACTATTTGCTTGTTTACATTAATTCGTCAGAATACATGTGTGTATTTACAAAACTTTCATAATTAGAGAATATATACATAGCTGTCTGAAATTGTGTACACCATTGAGTTGATCAAATTATTGAGACCACTTTTAATGGGAAAATTTAATAAAATTAGTTAATAAATAGGGAAATAAATATATGAATAAGTAAAGAATTTTATAAATGAATGAATAAATAAATTGGAAAATGAATAAATTCATTTATTATCATTGAATTAATAAGTTTTGAGTATTTCTGGCAATTTTAAAAAAAAAAATTTTTTGTAATATTTTGTAAGTGAAAATTTTTATTTTTATTTTTTCAAATTTTTTTTTTTTTTTTTTTTTTTTTTTTTAGTGGTAAACGAATAGGTCTTTCATTACTTACGATTTGAAATTGCTTGTAAACAAACTTATAATTTCTTTTTTTTTTCATATATTTTTCAGGAATTTTTTTTTATTCTTCATTTTTAATTTTTAGTTTTTCTTCTCATTTTTTTTTCTTTCTTTAACTGAAATTTTTGCTTTGCTATTTTAAGCTCGGTCGAATATTTATTTAAATTTCATAACTATATTTAGATATATAAAAGTTTTTACAGTGCTAGCTATTGCTATAATATATAATATATATATATATATATATATATATATATATATATATATATATATATATATATATATATATATATATATATATATATATATATATATATATATATATATATATATATATATATATATATATATATATATATATATATATATATATATATATAATTGGTATGCCGAATACTACCAGGATTAATAAGTAGCTTAAACCCATAATCACAAATTAATTAAAATAATTAATTTATATATATTCTAACTATTCCAACCACCCCCCCCCCCTCCCCCCCCAAAAAAAAAATAAATAAAAACAAAAATTTTAACTGACGTCAGCTGCATTTTTATTATCAACTTAAGCTGCTCACTGAATATTCAAATTTAGCTTCCATTCCCAAAGAATCATTTCACAAGTAATGAATCAGACTTCGTATTTAATTCGAACACTTTTAATCAAACTTCAAGAAGCATATTTATTCCATCACGGTATTTCTCCCTCCTAAAATGGATTATGACTTTTGTCTTCTCTGATGAAATCTTGTTATCAAAATTGATTTGTGTTCCGATGAAAAGCGAATAGAATACTACAGATCTTTATAGCTACCATTTCCCAGCAACCAGTAATTTTGTAATTAAAATGTGAGGGGTTAGAAGCATAGAGGTGTAACTAAAGAATGTTGTAAAAATCGATATAAATGCATTGAGGGATACAGCAAGCTTAAAATATTTTGCTGGTAAATAAATATAAAGGATTTTCTTGGTCTGTAATGCGAATTTAGTAGTTTTTAAATTATTAAAACCAAATACAATTTTGAATAGCGCCATCATTCAACTTCAGTTTTCTCAAAACATATATTTTTATTTTGTACGATTTCTAAATTGACGAAGTTTTAAAAATCGATATGAGATTTTTTTTAATTTTGACATCAATTGAGAGTTATATATATATATATATATATATATATATATATATATATATTATATATATATATCTATATATATAATATATATATATATATATATATATATATATAGAGAGAGAGAGAGAGAGAGAGAGAGAGAGAGAGAGAGTTTTTGGTATTTTCTTATTTTCAGATCTTCATCACATTAGCACATTTATTGATTTCTAATTTCACAAATCCAGTCAAAAGAAATTCAAACCGAATTTCAATAATTATTTTAAATTTCTTAAGATTCTATCTCTTAAAATTCTCTCTCTCTCTCTCCTTCTCTCTTCTCTCTCTCTTCAACCATTACGTATCACTTTCTATTTCTTTAAAATGATGACAATTGTGACAAACTGACAACTTCTAGCATCATAATTCTGTATTAAAACAAGGAAATGAATAATTTCTAAGGCACTACAAACCAGTTAGATTATTTCCTTTCTTCTGAAAATTATTACAAAAATAACAACTAATAAAAGTCCATGGAGAAAAGTGACTATAGCATAACAGACCACACATAGGATGTTCATTAGCTGATAGAAAATTTTAATGAAATAAAAGTCTTTATCCACTGCTCATGTTGAACATATAAAGTAATTTGACTCAGTGAGTAATAGGTTTGCAATTATTGATGTGAATAGTCATGGTATTGCAAAACCATATGCAAAAATCTTAAAATACTTATTTGAAAAATTGAAGTGACAAATAAAATACAAATGAAATGAAGAGTTAGACAGCTACAAGTACACTAAAACTATCCACATTAGTAGTACAAGTACACTAAAACTATCCACATTAATGATCTTAAGTTATGTTAAAAGATATATTCAGGAAACTAAATTGAGAAGATAAAAGTATAAATATAAATGGAGGATATTTATATAATTTATAATTTGTTAATCATTTAGTACTTTTCTCAGCATTTTCAGAACAATTACGAAGAAAGGTAGAGTAGCTAGAAAAAAGCAGCAGGACAATAGGATTTAAAACTTGTGGAAAGTAGTGACCAATAGATAGATACACAGCTCTCCAACAAATAATGATCAACAACCCAATCCTGTAGGGTAGCTTGATGAATATACGAGTCTTGCACAGATAACACCTTCGAACAGTAAACAAACAAATTAATGCAAAAAAGAAGAATGAAAATATCTTGGATCGCTATGAGTAAATTGAATATCGGTTTCCGTGGTAAATTTCCTCTTTTTTTTTTTTATTTTTTTACTTTTTTATTTTTATTTTTTTTGAAGAAGTAGAAAACTATTTTTTAGCAGATTGTATATTACTCGCACTTACGCATGTCTATGAGACCTGCACCCTACGAGAACGATGTAAATAAATATGGAAAGAAATGTTCTTGGGAAAGTACATATTAGAGACAGAAAAACGAAAGGTTGTAAAAGTTCTTAAGCAAAATTAAGAAGCATAATTTTTAGAAGCAAACTTCAAGAATTAAGATTGGTATCTCACATAGCTAGAAGGAATGAGGATAGATGCTCAAAAGAGTAACAAATTCTGTACCAGTGTATCTGAACATCCTTGAAAACGACCATGTAAATTAATGAACAAATGAAATCAGAATAAATGTAGGAGAAAACGGGCAAAGTGTATGTTTATAGACATTCCCTTTGCTAGTTTTCTCCTACATTTATTCTAATCTCATTTTTGCTCTTAATTTGGCTGGTCATATATATATATATATATATATATATTATATATATATTATATATATATATATATATATATATATATATATATATATTATATATATATATATATACATATGACCAGCCAAATAAAGAGCAAAAGGAGATGCCATATCCTGCAGTGGACAAATACAAGCTGTTGATGATGATGATGATATATATATATATATTATTCTCAAAAAAACTAAATAATAACATTATCATTATGTTATCACATAGCATCATTTCAAATATAAAAGTCCAAATAGTCACTCACCGGCATGTCATAATTTCACAAGGGGTATTTTATTAGGCTTGTACCTTTTCCCTATACGATTATTCCTAGATTTAAATATTTTAAGATTGCATACTACCGATAAATAAAAGGTAACGATAATATTTAAAACTCGTCTCCATCTCATCAACTACAAACTAATGATTCAATCACTTTCTTGTTAAGGTCTCTCGCTGCAGGTCTGCGGTGAGAAAATTGCTATGATCTTCTTCTTAAAGCTTTCAGATATCCAATACTGACTTTCTCTAATACTCTCTCGATTGTAAAATATCTTTAAGTCACACTCACACTACTCTAACACCATCTACACTCACAATTGCACAAGGGAATAAGACCAAAATAATGACTCACTTATATAATATATATCATATCTAAAATCATGTATTAACTATTCATTTACTTATTAATACGGTCCTATTATATACCTTTATCAGGTTATCTCCTCGCTAACTAAATTTAATTAATATACACAATAAGGAATTTACTTCACAAGTATTGTTATTATAATAACCCATCTATACTGGAGGCTCTAAGTAAGTAAAATATGGTTTTCATGGGTATAATGGTACATGATTCTTAGGGATGATTTCAAACTTGTGCTTACTGAACTGCACCCTGTCTTGTTACAGATTTCGTCTGTCTTCTTAACAATCTAGACCTATATCAGGCTCACTGTCACTTAAGTAAACGCCAGACCATCATTTTGCAGCCTATACTGAATCGCAAAGAATACATCTCATATGGTAACAGATCAAGGCAATGATACATGTGGGTCGAGAAGAATAATTTGTCACTTACGAAACATTCTCGTATATATTAAAATATAAATGTTTTCACAAGTGTACCATCCCGCGAGAGAGGATATGATTTCGGAGAGATAAAAATAAACAGTTAACTAAACATCAAAACATCTGCGTTGACTAATGTCTTAGATTCACAACTGTACTGAATGCGGGTAATATGTCATCCAAACGATGATTAAGAATAGACACTATTCTATTCCACATAGCGTTCTGGGGTGTTTCTCGTCTTTAATATTACACGAATATCGTAGAGGAGCTAAGACGAGCGTAAAGTAATTCATTTGATCAATTTTTTCAGGCGAGAATCTATGTTGTGAATGTGACGATAAGAGTATTACATAAATGTCAATAATGAACTAGTAAGTACATGGATCATAAAGATAATAGCCTTCACTAAAGTTGCACATAAGATTTGATTCACAACCTCTCTCTTGTACAGGGATTAGTGAGTGGTAGTAATTTCGCACAGCGTTAAATGATATTAATATAGAAATTATATATGCATACAGAGGTCACACAAATCACTTTGCAGGAGGATGTCATTATGGTCTCACATAAAGAACAACTCTCAAACGTAAATAATGAAGGTTGGGCAAGTGTCCTTTATGGAGAGCTGGAGTCAGATCGCTTCACAATAAATAACCCTTCAAAAACCCCATTAATAATAATAATATTAGATTAAAGTATTATATTAAGAGGCCCCTATATATATATATAGCTCAACTCTAATATTTATATGTTAATTTACCTAACTACAATTATTTGATAAAATGTATAACCTAAAGACTATTATTGTGGAGTATTAGGATTAAGGAAATTCGCACTACTCCGGCTCATAAGCCAAATCAATAGAAAGTATTCTTGACTCCTAGGTGAATAAAGTGGTTATTGAATCCTATAAAATCTCTTATTTAATATGTGTCTAGTTTCATTATCACTATTATTAGTCACTTAGATGACTTAATTTTTTATCAAGTTAAGAGTAGAGAGAGAGAGAGAAGTGTAGATATTTAACTAATTAGATAAGAATAACTATGCTATTAGTAAGACTATTGTAAAGCGTTGCCTATATGTATTTAAAGAGGTGTAATGATATATTGAATATTAATGATTAGCAATAATAATACACCTTGCTGTATAATACATGTAATTAATTAATTATGAACTTAAACAGAATAATTCATCCTATTCCAAAACTATAAATTTTTTAGTGTCGTATTATAAGTGTAATCGATAATCTGGGAGAGTTAATAACCTATAATTCGATTTTTGATATACTTACAGCAGTACAATCTCGATCATTAATCTCACAGAAAAACGTTGCTTATATATTCTACAGCTGTATTATAAAATAATTTATAATATTACAATAATATCTTTATTTTAGAAAGTGCGAAAGTTGATGTAGTATCAAATTTATTGGGCTTTAAAGGAGAATAATAACCATAGAGTGAGAATAAATAAATAAAAAATTGTATTATTATGCAGAGTTAATCAGAAAAATAATATTCAAAAATTGTAAAAATATATTAAATTTTGGATAATATTGATTTTAGATAGATATACAGCAGACAAGTATTATTACATAACATAATATAATATTAAAATATATATATATGTATATATATATATATATATATATATATATATATATATATATATATATAAATATATAATATTATATTATATAATATATATATATAATATAATTATATATATATATAATATATATAATATATGATATATATATATAATATTTAATATTAATATATATATATATATATATATATTATAATATATAATTAATAATATATATTAAAGATATATATATATATTATATAATAATATAAGTATATATAATAATAGATTTTATAATCAAAATAATATAAATACAAAACAATATATATATATATATTATATATATATATATATATATATATATATATATAATGATATATATATATATATATATATATAATATATATACATATATATATAGATATAACTAGTATAATATATATATATAAATAATATAATTATATATATAATATATAATATATATATATTATATTATAATATAAATATATATATATATATATATATAATAACGAAATAGAATAAACGCTCTCAATTCACTAACCTAAACGTCTATTTCTTTGACTTCCGTTCTCTCTAAAGTTTTTAATCTAATTCTAAAACAGAGAGAGATTTAGAAAACATTTCAATTTCTCCTAATCTTATTTCTTATCACTAGTAAGTTCCGTAAGAAACGCTCTACTATGGTGATCTTCTTTCCCTTCTCTTGACTCTTGGTTCTCTCCTTTTCCACATTTGGTGAGGGAAACCATTGCGTCGCGCAGGAAAGGATTTCGATAGAGTCTGGGCACAAAGCTTTGATTTATAAAACTTCACTCTTTCGGAATCTAACCTTCTTCCTGTAACTTCTCTCTTAGCTTTTTCGGTCGTTCTATAGAAGGTGTTGTAGAAGGTCACCTTTCTTCCCTTAAATCTATTAAAGTGGTGTTTTTTGCTCTGGTTCTTTCCTATCCCCAAAATTTTTCTTGTTTTTCATTAATGACCTCTCTATTACCCCATCACCTATACACTCCTATTCTAATGACTTCATAACTCCTTCCAGTTTTGAAAGACGTTCCGCTCAATAGCAGTTGATGGACTCGAGAAGAATAGCCTTGGAACAACTAACCTTCGATCTTCACGTTATTTAATTTATTAGGCAGAGAAATCATGGTTGGTTTCAAAGCCGTCAAAAACTCAGATTCTCCATCTCCCCACTCGACACAGTCTTCCGCACAACTATAACATCATTGAAAACACACAACATAAACCCTCATCTGTTCTTAAATACTCCCTTGGCGTAATATATTCTGGTGATCTTTTTGGAAAGAGAACTCTTACTTCTCTTTCTAAACAAGCTCTATATATATATATAAATATATATATATATATATATATATTATATATATATAAATATTATATATATATAATATAGTATACTATATATATATATATATATATATATATACTTTTATGCAGTTATTAGCATCCAGGAAATGAGTCATTATATCATGAGGAATAAAAGGAAAGCCATTGACTGTAGTCTATCACAGGAATTCACCAAGAAGAAAATTAAACCGGAGAGAATTTTTGAATTGTTTATATAGTAAAAAAATTATTTTGAGTTAATTCAGTAGATAAATTTTTGATAATTTGTGGAAGTAGGAAATGTATCAGAATGTTTGTATGACTCGAATATATAAAAGAATTTATTTATATATATATAATATATATATATATATATATATATATATATATAAATAATATATATAGTATATAATTATTATATTAATATTATAAATAATAAAATACTATATAATATTCAGAATATATTAATCAGGTCATTTCTTGAACTCAAACTTTCAGTTCTCCTCTCCACACTTTTTTATTTTATATTTCTACTATTTAGCTTTTAAATTTTTATTATGAGACCATTATTCTTGATTCAGAGTCGCATGAGAAGATCCTACTCTCTTAAGACTGAAATTTATTTAATTATCACACTACAAATTAAAAAATACTTTTTTAAACTTTTAAAAGAATACTTTCATTAACAATTTTATTATCCCAGAAAAGTATCTTATAAAAATATAAGAGAATTTTGATTAAAACGAATAAAACTGAAGGGAAGCATATCAGGAAACAGAATTTTTATAACATATCATTTATATAAATCTTATGCATTAAAATATCTTTAGGAAAAATTAAACATTAAACACAAGATTCTATAAAAATAAAATTTATTATTTACAATGCAGTGTTTTATAATTTTAACATAACAATATGAAAATAATTGATTAATATCACAGCAACTTTCCAAGAAGATTAAATCTTTAGACATGAAATTATGTTAATTTTAAGAGGAACATAAGATAAATTGAATTTGTTTTTGGTTTCAAATTTTTTTTTGAAACTTTTTTCTAACGAGATACTTCAACGTTTGCAGATTGAATTTCATTAATTCAGACTTTGAAGTAAATATTGGAAAAAGGAAGCATTCATTCTGTTATACTATCATATATCTTTTCCTCAAGCCTGTACAAAAAAATAAAAAAAATAAAGAAAAAAAAAAAAAAAAAAAAAAAAAAAAATTAAAAATTTATTATTATTATTATTTTATTATTAATTATTATTATTAATTTTTATTATTTTATTTTTATAACTAGTGTATTATTACTAATTATTATAATTATTGTTAATGTTATTATTTTATTTTTATTATTTTAATTATTAATATTTTATTATTATTATTATTATTATTGATTATATTATTATTTATTTTATTAATTATTTATTATATTATTGATATTATTTTTATTGTTATATATTTAATTTATTATTATGTATTAGTATAATTATTATTATATATTATTATTATTATTTATTATTATCTATTATTATTATATTAAAATTAAAAAAAAAAAAAAAAAAAAAAAAAAAAAAAAAAATTTAAATTATTATTAATTTTATTATTAATTTTATTATTATTATTATTATTTTATTATTATGTATATTATTATTATATATTATTAATTATTATTATCATGAAACTTTTCTTGTCGTTGCTTTCTCTTTATAAAGTTGATATTTTAAATTCTTAGCGAAATTATTCCCCAAGCAGCTTCAAAGAATTAAAAAAATATTGGAAAGAAAAAAGATATCTTGAGAAAAAGCTTTTGAAGCCGATAATCCTCATCCTTTTTTATTTTTATAAATAAAAAGATACAATTATGCTGTAAAAATGTTTGAATATTTTAAAATATTAAATTAATTCGTTTATTTACCTGTGAGTTTGCTTTCGGATTTGATCTCTTTCTTTGATCCCGTGTTTCCTTTTGAGGTATCCATTATAAACATGATGCTCGTTGTAGTGGAAGCTCAGTTCCTGATCAGGAAATTGTATAAAGACTGAACATAAACTGACATATATTAATGAGCGGATACATGGAAACTGTTTACATTGGTATTACCTTCTAAATGATGCAAAAATCAGAGAACAGATTTTGTGAAAGGAGTGAAGAGAATCGTATTATTTTCGTAATATTGAATGTCGTTTGTCGGTAATATAACTCAATATTATATAAAACTTATTTTAATTTATAAAATTATTATTAAAAAAGAATGTTTAATAGTTAGAAAATATGAAATATATAAGCATTAATTACTGATAAAATGTTTTTTTATATATTTTATATATATACCGTATATATTATTGATTTCGGTACTCTCTTTCATTATCATAATACGTGTTTTCAGCTAGAGTTTAGCACTTTAGAGACAGGAGAGCTTTATGTCGTCTAGATCGGAGTCTAAATGAATTACTCTATACTCTCAATTATCCGACGATTCGTTGGGTCACAAAGAATAAGGCGCTCAACAAAGTTAAGGGTAGCTATTATAAAATTTCGCTTTAGTGTGCACACTCAAACATTTATTCGCTTATGTTATCTTGCACACTATTAAGAAGTACTAAATATATAAGA
>SEYY01002893.1:277500-282500 GCA_009176605.1 Armadillidium nasatum | reverse complement strand
GTCTTAATTAGCCATTTCGTTGAGCCGAAACTGAATGAATTTGATATGTAATTAGGTATTTAATTAGGTGAAGTGCGAAATAGACAGATGAGAAGCTGTCTTTTTTTGAAGTTTACGACGAGGGTGTATCACAAAACGCTCTTTGTCGGTATACTATCATAGTCATTAAACTAGTTTCTTCTTTTATATTTGTGGCCAGTGGCGTCTGTTCACGAAATTTGGGGGTTTTAAATAAGGACAACTTACTTCCAAGTCTGTTAACAGAAATTTACATTTTAATTAAAGTAAAAAAAAAAAAAAAAGAATAAAAAAAAAAAAAAAAAAAAAAACGACTTCAAAATTTGTTCGAATTTGAAGTTTATTCCTCTGATAGTGATCGATTTTTATATTTTTATAATAGATTTAAAGATATTAGAATAAGAGAAGTAAATGGTTAATTTTGGTTAAAGGTTTGTTGCATGTTGAAATAACTATATTGGTGTATACATGCTCACCTAATTATATTTAGTGTTACATGCATATATAAATACACATATTGTCATGGCTATATATATATATATATATATATATATATATATATATATATATATATATATATATATATATATATATATATATATATATATATATATATATATATATATATATATATATATATATATATATATATATATATATATATATATATATATATATATATATATATATATATATATATATATATATATATATATATATATATATATATATATATATATATATATATATATATATATATATATATATATATATATATATATATATATATATATATATATATATATATATATATATATATATATATATATATATATATATATATATATATATTTAATATATGTATAATATATATATATATATATATATATATATATATATATATATATATATATATATATATATATATATATATATATATATATATTATATATATATATATATATATATATATATATATATATATATATATATATATATATATATATATATATATATATATATATATATATATATATATATATATATATATATATATATATATATATATATATATATATATATATATATATATATATATATATAAGCATTATTGAGTTCATAGCAGAATTTCCCTAATGCCCTTTCATCTTTAAATGCAATAAAGTTTCTAAACTACCATTCAGTACACAATTCATTTCTTTCATCTTTGTTATTAATGCTTTTATATGAGTAAATAAAGATTCTTAAAATATGAAGAAGGAATTCATTGTAAGATCTATTAAGCTTTTAAGATTCTTATTTCTTATCGTAAAGATTTTAAACTAAGACTTTAAGAATTTTAAATGACTTCAAAAAGTTGGTTGAACACAAATCTTATGTGTTTAAAATATGTTGTATTTCCTCCATTTGAGAGTATAGTTTTAACCATAAAGATAAGAATATGTTTTTATTTTTTTTTATTTTATTTTTTTTTGTTTCATTTTTTCTTTTTCTTGTTTGTTTTGTAATTTTATTTACTCATTTCTGAATTAATTTATTTATATACTGTCTACTCACTTGTCAATCATTTTAATATTTGTTTCAGCAGTTTACTTATATATATATATATATATATATATATATATATATATATATATATATATATATATATATATATATATATATATATATATATATATATATATATATATATATATATATATATATATATATATATATATATATATATTAAAATCAATTAAGCTATTTACAAATAAAAATTGGAATTGATTTTTACTATTGAAATTTTGTGCAAAGACTTCTCTTAAAAAGGCTTTTATAAATCTAAAATTTACAAGCAAAATGTGACATTTCGACAACCTTTAAAATAATAATAAAAATTAAACGCTTAATATTATTTTCATCGTTAAGTAGAATTTATTTTACGGTACGGTAGTGTAATTATTATTATTATTATTATTTTTTTAATTTATTTTATTTTTTTTCATTAGTTGAATATTTTTTTTATTGCAATATTTTTGTTGATCGAATTCTAAAGAAGGAGTGGATTTATGACTTTTTTTTAATATTTAAATATAGAAAAGTAGGATTAACATTAAATATATATATATATTTTTTCTAAGCTTAAATAACGTTATTTAAAACATTGAAAAGGAGGATTAACATTTAAAAAAAAAAAAAAAAAAAAAAAAAAAAAAAAAAAAAAAAAAAAATTTATAGATATTTTTATTTTTTAATTTTTTTTAATTTTTTTTTTTTTCCTTATTGCCTCATAAATGCTCCATTTTCAAAAGCGTTGACAAGGCCTTTTAAAAATCTTTGAATGGGGTTCCACATAAGAAAAATTTAATGAAATAATAAAATACTAATTTGCTTTTTATGTTACTTTTTTATCATTTTTATCTTTGCAATTTTGATTTTATTTTTAAGTTTATTTATTTGTAAGCAAAGGTTTAAATTTATTATTAGTTTTTCGTTCATTTCAAATTTTTTTTTTTCTTTCATCCTTAGAAGCCAATATATATATATATATATATATATATATATATATATATATATATATATATATATATATATATATATATATATATATATATATATATATATATATATATATATATATATATATATATATATATATATATATAAGGTTTCCCCTCGTGGGTAAAGACCAAACGGCTACCAATTTCTACAAGAGATGGGAAAAAATCAAGATTATTTCCAAATTAAAGGTTGAAATGTTACAATAGATGACGTTGGAAATTGCGTGTCAAAGCAAGTTAGAAAAATAGTGTTGAAACATGTTGCCTTTCCTTACTTTTCCAATCAGTGGTTTACATTTTAGATTGAGCGTCTGGGGAGTGTTTAAGACAGAAGAAGGTTTGAGTTGTGAGTTTTCTATAAGTATGTTATAGCTGTGCGGAAGATTATATCGAATAGAAAGATAGACTGATTGATTTTTTTGAGGAATTAACACCCAATATTTCTTCCGTTCTCCAATTACAAATTTGAGAATGCTCAGAGGTTTATTACTCCAAGCCACCTATCATCAGTTATTTGTAGCTGGCTTGGACGTCTTTCATGTCTAAAGAAATTTGAAGTGTAAAGTCGTCGACTTAGAAGTGGATAAGTGGGGAAAATCATCTTAAAAAGTATGAAAAGATTGGAAATAGGACAGAACCCTGAGGAACACAACAGTTGAAATATTTAAAAGATGATCGGTGACTATTCTCAGCAACTTCTATAGAATGGCTAAAACGGAAATCAGGATAGAAACCTACAGAGAAGAGAATAGATTTTAAAAGATGGAAGTTTAAAAGTTAAAGCTTTGTTAAACTATCTAACAAATGCTTTCAACAAACTCAATAATATTGCAAAAGATTCATATATATATATAAAAATCAGAGGACCAAGTGCCAAAGAGAAAGGAAAAAGATCAACAGTCGATCGTTTCTTATACTACAAAAATTGTCCTAACGAATCGTTGGGACAAGTGGCAAAAATGTCAGTTAAATTTTCAATAGAGAAAAGACATGTTAAGCATAAGAAAGTAACTTCACCGATTTATTTTCTAATAAGAAAATAACTGAAAAAATTTATTGACATTTTTGCCATTTGTCCCAACGATTCGTTAGGACAATATTTGCAGTGTACGTAAGTTATACTCTCGATAAGAGATCAGATTAGAAAATTTAAGATGTGTTAAGACCTTTCCGTTAAGAAAAAATTCAAAAATTGCAAAAATATACTAAAGTTGAAGTAAAAGTGCGATAGTTAAAGAATTGAGTACTATATATATATATATATATATATATATATATATATATATATATATATATATATATATATATATATATATATATATATATATATATATATATATATATATATATATATATATATATATATATATATATATATATATATATATATATATATATATATATATATATATATATATATATATATATATATATATATATATATATATATATATATATATATATATATATATATATATATATATATATATATATATATATATATATATATATATATATATATATGAAATATTATCACTAATACATTTTATCAAAAAATATTCCTAGAAAATAAACAGTTATCGTAACAGGTTTTAGTGTTAAAATTAAACCATAAAATTGAGTTCGATTTCAAGAAATTTGAACATTCACTACATCTCAAATGACAATTTAAAGTCTCATATGACATGTTAATATCTCAAACGAGATTTTAAAATATCATGTGAAATTATCCAATGAAGAGTTTTTATTCCTCAAAAGAAGAAGCATGTGTTTGGGACATGATATAAAAATTGATGATGAGGGATCTTTTGAGGAGTTTACTTGATAATTTGAGTAATTTCTAACTTTTTGATTTATGTATAGAACGTTTTGCATAATAATACATATTTTATTTCAAAGAGCTTCCTTTTATTATTGTTGTCGTTGTTGCTGTTGTTATGTATATTTAGTGAAAATGTATTTAAATGGATTGAAAGAGTTTTTTCAACCACTCTTTTTTTTCCCCTACTTTTTTTATTGAAACAAATTATAATTATCTTCGTGAATAGGAGTATCTTGACTCTTAAATGAACGATGAAATCAATCGCATATTTAGCACACAAACCTACCCCCTTCTCTTTCCCACTTTCAGGTGTCCTATATGTAAATCTCAGCTCAATTCCTGAAGAACATTATAACATTATAAAAAAAATAAATAAAAAAATAAAAAAAATAAAAAAAATGGTATTTGAAATTCACGACATTCATGAATAACTCTTCAGAAGTCTGAAAATTTACGTATAATTACAAGACTTTTTTTTTTTTTTTTTTTTTTTTTTTGGAACTTATTCAACCTATTTTGCTTTGTAAAGAAACTTTTTTTGTTTTCACGTCCTCTTTAATTGGTCTCCAGCAAAATTACTCTTTTTTTTTTTTGATGCAGAGATTCTTCAGTGCTTT
>SEYY01002893.1:270000-272500 GCA_009176605.1 Armadillidium nasatum | reverse complement strand
ATTCTATAAGTGAAGAGCCATAATTCTTGGAACCAATTTGCAATGGCTCTCATAAATATAATAATGATGATAATAATAATAGAAATAATAATAATAGTAATAATAATAATAATAATAATAATAATAATAATAATAATAATAATAATAATAATAATAATAATAATAATAATAATAATAATAATAATAATGATAATAATAATAATAATAATAATAATAATAATAATAATAATAATAATAATAATAATAATTAATAATAATAATTAATAATAATAATAATAATAAAATAATAATAATAATAATAATAATAATAATAATAATAATAATAATAATAATAATAATAATAATAATAATAAACTTTTATTTAAGTTTCCCATTCTTTGAATATTTATAATATGGTTATATGAATATAATGTACACTACATGGTTACGTTATCGTTGGATAATCTCAAATTGAAAACTTGCTCCTTAATTTTGGGGTTGGACCAATATATATATATATATATATATATATATATATATATATATATATATATATATATATATATATATATATATATATATATATATATATATATATATATATATATATATATATATATATCACTCAATATTTGTAATATTAGTGATCATCCACACGCATGAAGCGAAGACACTTTTTTATATAAATTTTAGCGAAAATAATGTGACTCTCGGTTTGAAAATTATGATAATAAATTTCTTGATAAAAAAAAAAAAAAAAAGTTAATTAAAAAAACGTATAATTATATTAAATTACTGAAAAAATCTTAATTCATATTTATGCAATTTTCTTTATATTTTATATATTTAATCTCTTTAAAAAAAAAAAAAAAAAAAAAAAAAAAATTTTTTTTTTTTTTCAAAAATAAAAAAAAAAATCACAAAGGAACAAACATATTTCAAAGCCTTTTAAATATTTCAGTAATTTTTATTCAACATATTTTCTAGCCATAATAATTTAAGAGAAACCTTGAAGTTGATAACTTTTTTTTTATATATATATATAAATAATAAAAGAAGAGCATTTTTAAATCCTCTCAGAAAGGTTGTTTATCCTTTAACATTGAAGGGTTGTGGAACTGCTATTCTTCTTTTCTTGTCCTACTCGCAAATTTATATTATCCAAATGGATTTTATCACAAGCATTTTCCTTTTATCGTCCTTTTTTAGAGTGAGTGGCAAATATATTACTTTCTTTCATTCTCTCTCTCTCTCTCTCTCTCTCTCTCTCTCTCTCTCTCTCTCTCTCTCTCTCTCTCTCTCTCTCTCTCTCTCTTAATTCATAAGAATCGGTTTCTTTTTATTGAAAACATTTTTCAATACCTATCTTTTGAGATAATATAACCAGGAGATTTACGTTTATCCCTTTGAAACAAATAGTAGAATGAAACTCTCTCTCTCTCTCTCTCTCTCTCTCTCTCTCTCTCTCTCTCTCTCTCTCTCTCTCTCTCTCTCTCTCTCTCTCTCTCTCTCTCTCTCTCTCTCTCTCTACTGTCTCTTTTTTTTCGTCTTTTTCTTTATCTGTTTGAGCTTATATTCAAAGGGAGTATCTATTTTTTTTATTTGCGTGATAATGCTACGCTATGTTATAATAGCACGAAAGGATAACAAATATTTTTACCAAACTCCCACCCTACCTATATATATATATATATATATATATATATATATATATATATATATATATATATATATATATATATATATATATATATATATATATATATATGTGTGTGATATTCCTCTATATTACTTTTGGCCTGATATAAGACTTATCCGGTAGTGACTAGTCACATATACTCAATTATCATTAAACCTTCTATATATATATAATATATATAATAAAATATATATATATATATATATATATATATAATATATATATATATATATATATATATATATATATATATATATATATATATATATATATATATATATATATATATATATATATATATATATATATATATATATATATATATATATTGAGAGAGAAAGGCAGACAAACAGACAGACAGACAGACAGACAGATAGACTAACAGACAGACAGACAGACAGACAAATAGACAAACAGATAGACAGACAGAGCGAAAAAAATTAAAGGTTTAAATGTTACAGGAGCAAGATCTTTTTATATTCCCTATATTAATATCCTTAAAAAGAATTTGAAAACTTAAAATTCTGCGTGAAACTTTCTAATATATCTTTCTTGACAATAAAAGCTTACATATTCTATGTATTAAATATTCCACTTACTTCTTATATAAAAAATTCTTCTTGAACAACGATATTGAGAAAACAAAGCTTAAATTGTATCATATGTCGATCGCATTGCAGTTGCCATTATTGAAATATTAGTCACTGCAATCTTCTGAAAATAGGAAAACTCTGAAAGGAATCTATTTTGACGAGTGCTTGTTATAAATATAAAATCAAGTCTTTGAATAAAGTGAACTTCCTTTGAAAACTTAACTGTAAT
>SEYY01002893.1:235000-255000 GCA_009176605.1 Armadillidium nasatum | reverse complement strand
TATTATTATTATTATTATTATTATTATTATTATTATTATTATTATTATTATTATTATTATTATTATTATTATTATTTTTATTATTATTATTACTTGCATCTGTTTGACATATCCATTGTCGGAAGCAGATAAGAACTGTCGAGAGGGGAAAGAATTCCCATCTGTCTTCTTATTAATCCATTCTATCTTTCCCTATCAGCTTAATGAGGAAAAACTGTAACAATAAAGAAATTGATATATTACAACAGGGTTATTATATAAATTAGGCGATACTTGGTTTCAACTTTAATATTAGTCTTGAATGCAAAATTCTATATATAGATATATATATATATAATATATATATATATATATATATATATATATATATATATATATATATATATATATATATATATATATATATATATATATATATATATATATATATATATATATAATTTTATTTTTCAGAATGCTGTGTGACGACGAATCGTTAAGCCTTCGGTGAGACGGGGCTGGGGCCGCTATGGTGCTCTTCTTGACGTCACGAGCGGCCCCCAGGACGGCCTGCTGCCTTTGCCTTTACGTTCAGGCCATCGTGGGTATTTTGATTGTGGCATGCATTTCAAACACTCTTGCTTCATCCTCCAACAGTTCTTTGAAATGGAACTCTACGATTGGGACAGTAAGAATAAATGTGAGTGATTCCGTTCTCCTTCAATTCAGTCCCGCAAATAAAAGTCACATACTTACCCACTTGGCTGTTGATAAGAAAACAGATATTGTTCTATGTTGGAGCGGTTAATAGACTTTTTCAATTAGAAGGGATTACTCTCAGACCCGTTTATCAAGTTATTACAGGTCCTCGTCTAGACTCTCCAGAATGCCATGCCTCTGGCTGTGAGGACAACGTTAAAAAAGTAAATACTGATAATTATAATAAGTTGATAGTCGTAGCTCCTTCTGCGGATACTGTTGTTGCTTGCGGGTCTGTATCTCAAGGAGCATGTGATAAATATCGCCTCGGAAACCTGTCTTTACACCTTGACTACATTCCAAAGTCTGTGGCCGCAAACGATCCTCATTCATCTACTTTTGCCTTTGTAGGGCCTGAAAGGTACAACCCATGGGGAGGTTCAGATGCTCTTTATGTTGGCACAACATTCACAACTGTTGGGTATTATCGAAATGACGTGCCTGCAATTTCAACCAGAAATCTTTATGATTTGGGATACGCACAGTACTCATTTTCAAAACATTCCCTACTTCGCATTGATGTCAAATACCGTGATCATTTTCTAGTTAAATACGTTTACGGTTTCAACGCCTCAGATTACGTTTATTTTTTAACTGTTCAAAAGAAATCTCATCTTCCTGGCCAGGAAGAACTCGGATATATTACTCGCATTTCTAGAACCTGCATTTCTGATGCTAATTACGATTCTTACACAGAAATTTCATTCGAGTGCCTTGGTGTTGATGGTGTAAATTACAATTTAATTCAGGATGCCAAACTAATTAATGCTGGAGCAGATTTGGCAAAGAGTATGGGACTTCCTCCAGGATCTCCTGTCCTCATTACAGTATTTCTTCCATCTGAAGGTCACACCTCAAAGCCGAAGAAGACTTCAGCAGTTTGTGTATATTCTGTTAAAGATATTGAAGAAAAGTTTAATGAAAATATTCACATGTGTTTTAATGGTTCGATGCAATACAGAAACATGGAATATATTTCTGGACCAATACTTGATGGAAAGTGTCCAAAACAGGGAACAACGGGAAACATATTATCCTTCTGTGAAGTTGGGTTAAAAATATCAGGACCATCTCCAATAGTTGGACAAGCAAGCCTTCGATTGACAGATACACTTGTAACTTCCATACAAGGGACTTCTACTGCTAGCCACACTGTAGCATTCTTAGGAACAAATGACGGAAAGATTAAAAAGGTATGACATAAAAAGTTTGTTTTTCTTTTTCAATAATGTTATTCTAACATTCATTTTTAAATTAGTTTTAAAAGGTTATATATATATATAATATATATATATATATATATATATATATATATATATATATATATATATATATATTATATATATATATATATATATATATATATAATATATATCATTTGGTATAATAAAAATTACTTTTTTATACTAATTTTCCCTTTTAATTTTAATATCTTAAAATTTATTGTATTAAAAGCAACATTTCTAAAATTAAAATCCAATAATAAAAAACTCAACCCAAAAACTAATTAATCTTCAACCGAACATATTATTATAAAATGTATATATTAATATACAATAAGTAATAATTATTCTCCCAATAAAATTTACAAAGCCTTTTGTAACAAAGAAATATGCAGAAATAAACATAAAAATAATGAATATAAAAACAGGCGTTTAGGAATATACGAAGAATATTCGTAAGAAATGAATACCTTCTCATTTATCATAATAGTAACATTAGTAATGTTTATTATCGTGGTTTTTTCTTTTTTTTTTCTTTCTTTCTAATAATACACATAACAAATTCAAACTACCTTTTAATTTTCCAGACATGAGTTCTTTATTACTGCCGAATATTTGGCTCATAAATTGAAGTAGCAATGAATCTTTTTATTAAATCATTTTGATACACACCTTTATTGAAGAACAAAAGGGTTTTATTTAATACTCCATTTATATTAGAATTGTTAAGAGAACAAAATAAATCTTAAGACAACGTCCAATTGTTCTTTAATTATAATCAGCTATAAAATCGTCAAATTTCCTCTTTCTCTCTCTCTCTCTCTCTCTCTCTCTCTCTCTCTCTCTCTCTCTCTCTCTCTCTCTCTCTCTCTTCTCCTCTTCTTCTTCTCTTTGTCTCTTTCTTTCTAACTCTTTCCTTCCTCTCTCCTATTCTCTCTCTCTCTCTCTCTCTCTCTCTCTCTCTCTCTTTCTACTTCTTGGACTCTATCTCAGTCTCTCTCTTCTCCCTTATATCTCTCAGTATTCTCCCTTTCTCTTCCCTTTGTCTATCTGTCTCTTTTATCCCCCTCTCCCGTCATCTCTCTTCCCCTTCAATCTCTCTTACTTTATCTCTATCTCAATTTCTCTCTTCCTGCCTGCCGCTCTCTCTCTCTCTCTCTCTCTCTCTCTCTCTCTCTCTCTCTCTCTCTCTCTCTCTCTCTCTCTCTCTCTCTCTTCGCCTTTGATTCTTTGATCACTGCTGAAAATAATTTCTATTCAAGTATTTTGTATTGAAGAATTGGGAAACAAGGTAAAATAAATTAACTATTAATTATTATTTATTTATTAATTTCTTGAAAATAATATTTTGATATGAATAGAAGAGTCATTATTATTAATTATTATTATTATTATTATTATCTATTTCAAACTCATATATATATATATATATATATATATATATATATATATATATATATATATATATATATATATATATATATATATATATAATATATATATATTATACCATGCTCCACCATGCCCTAAACGTATTTTCTGGCACTTTAATCGGGCTAATTGGGGGGCAATGCGCCGCTTCTTTGCTAACTATCATTGGAGTGAATCTTGCTTTGTCTCGGGGACGCTTCTGTCTCTGCTGAAAAGGTAGGGGCCGTAATCCTTGACGGGATGGGCAGATTCATTCCCATCTTCAACTAAATCTTTTTCTCCTCAAAATCCATGGTTCGATGGCAATTGTTCTCTTGCCCTTCGGGAGAGAGACAATGCTTATCGTGAATGGAAAAACTCTCCTTCTCCTATCACTCTTGCTAATTTTCATTCAGCCCGGAATCGATGCAGGGATGTTCTTCGACGGACTAAGCGTACTTTCATTAAAAGGAAGTGCGCTGACCTCCATGGCTCTCCTACTGATAAAAATTTCTGGCCTCTTGTCAAAAATATCTCTAACAACTTCTGTAAAATCTGCCTTTCCTCCTCTTATTCGCTCTGATGGTTCTGTAGCTAATACTCCTTCTGAAAAGGCTAATCTCTTCGGCCTCCTTTTTTCATCTAATTCCACCCTGCTCGATTCTGGCATCCCTCCTCCTACTCCTTCTCCTCTCAGGTGTCCCATGCCTCTACCTATAATTACTCATGATCGGGTGCATGGGATCCTGAAATCTATGAACGTCAGGAAGGCCAGTGGCCCGGATGGCATTCCCCCTCGTGTTCTGAGGGAGTGTGCTTCCGAGTTGGCCCCTGTCCTCGTTCAGCTCTACTCTCTATGCCTTAATACTAATACTTTTCCTCTATGCTGGAAGCGTGCGTTTGTTCAGCCGATCCCGAAAAAAGGTAGCCGTTCTGACCCTTCTAACTATCGACCTATAGCTCTCACTTGTGTTCTATCTAAAATTTTTGAAACTCTCCTCAACTCTCATTTCCTGGATCATTTGGAGTCTCATTCTCTTCTCTCTGATCACCAGTATGGCTTTCGTCGCTCGAGGTCAACTGGTGACATACTTTCCTATCTTACTGATCTATGGTCTTCTGCCCTTAGGGACTTCGGGGAGTCTTGTGTGGTGGCGCTTGACATATCCAAGGCTTTCGACCGGGTATGGCATGCGTCACTGCTCTCTAAGCTCCCTTCCTTTGGGTTTCCTCCTTCCCTTTGCTTACTCTTGTCTAGTTTTCTCTCAGATCGTTCCATTTCGGCAGTTGTAGATGGAGCGACCTCTTCCTCCTTTTCTGTCAACTGTGGTGTTCCTCAGGGTTCTGTTTTATCTCCAACCTTATTCCTACTTTTCATTAACGATCTTCTCCACTGCACTTCTAACTCTGTTCACTCTTATGCTGATGATTCAACTCTGCATTCTTCTACTCATTTCAAATCTGCTCCCTCTTTTGCTTCTAGACTTGCTTCTCGTCTTCAACTTTCCGATTCCATTCTTGCCGATCTGGATGGGATTTCCCGGTGGGGTCATAGCAACCTTGTAAAATTCAACTCTTTAAAAACTCAACTTCTTCACATCTCCCTCTCAAAAACACCTCCTAACTTTCCTATCCTCTTCGATGGCTCTCTCTCGTCTCACCTGTAAATAACATTAACATTCTTGGTCTAAACATAAACAACAAACTGTCTTGGAAACCACATATCACAATGGTTGCTAAAGCGGCCTCTAAGAAGCTGGGAGTTCTGTTCAGATTGCGAGAATTTTTTTCTTCTGAGCAGTTACTCCAAATATATAAGGGTCTTATTCGTCCTTGTATGGAGTACTGTTCTCACATTTGGGGGGGCTCCGGCTCCACCTCTCTTCTGGATAGGGTTGAGTCAAAAGCTAAGAGATTAATAAACTGTCCCCTACTTTCAAACTCACTTGACCCTCTGTCTCTGCGACGTGACGTTGGTGAGCTATCTCTTTTCTACAGGTACTACAGGTATGGAGCGATACCAAAATTTTTACCGATACCGATACCTAAAAATTACCAGATACCGATACCGATACCGATACCGGTATCGGTATCGGAAAATATGCCGATACTACTACCGATACCGATACCGATACCGATACTTTACTCTTATCCAAAAATTTTGCCGATACCGATACCGATACTGAAAAGGTCGATACCGATACCGATACCGATACCGGTATCGGAAAATATGCCGATACTTGCCGATACCGATACCGATACCGATACCGATACTTCACTCCATCCCTAATATATATATATATATATATATATATATATATATATATATATATATATATATATATATATATATATATATATATATATATATATATATATATATATATATATATATATATATATATATATATATATTGGTACTTCACTGTTTCCAATCAATTAAAACAATACATATTTTAACAACAAAGGAAGAGACACTCTAACCTAAGATACAGAGTGTGGCAGGAATGTAGAAAGGGAGAGAGAGAGAGAGAGAGAGAGAGAGAGAGAGAGAGAGAGAGAGAGAGAGAGAGAGAGAGAGAGAGAGAACACACCCGCCCGAAAGAAGATACAGAGTGTGTCAGGAATGTAATAAAGAGAGAGAACACACTCGAATAACTTGACACACTATTTGTGCTGAACCACAAGGGCGTGTGCAAAGGATATGAAAGAAGGGAAATAAAAAGAAGAAAGAGGGTATGGGGGCACATAAAAGATTGACAATAGCTTTAGATAAATCAACAAAGTAATGTGCACACATATTTATAATTTGTTCGGTTTGGTGTATGTATGTATGTATGTATGTATGTATGTATGTATGTATGTATGTATGTATGTATGTATGTATGTATGTATGTATGTATGTATGTATGTATGTATATATATATATATATATATATATATATATATATATATATATATATATATATATATATATATATATATATATATATATATATATATATATATATATATATATATTATATAATATATATATATATATATATATATATATATATATATAATATATATATATATATATATATATATATATATATTATATATATTATATATATATATATATATATATATATAAACAAATTTACGACTGGCAGGTAGACGGGGGGAAAATATAAAAACACACATTTAGATGAAGAATATAAGACAATTTGACGCTTAAAAAAAATCGATGATAGACAGAAATTCAAAAAGACAATTAGACAGACAAAGAAAGAAGATGAAAATTAAAGGGGTGATATGGGGTGAAGAGGAGAGGTGGGAGTGGGGAATATGACAGAAACATCAAAAGATTTTGTCTCACATATTTCCCTAATTGATTCGAATCCCAGAGGAGCAAGACTTATTACTCTCTGTGTGACGTGACAAATACAAGAGAACAGGACATGATTTACAAAAATTGTCTGACAAATACTTGTTGTCATATTCAATAGGTTTCAGAACACCTCCTGGAGGGGGTTGACCTTTTTGTCTCTCATACATTTGTTACATGAAATATACACCTTCTCTTATTTAAAAATATGCTCACGCACTTCTCTCTTTCTCTATTTTTTCATTCTTTCTCTCTCTCTCTATCTATCTATCTATCTATCTATCTATCTATCTATCATGGATTTGGCTTCTTTTGTTATTTTAAAAATAATATTTTTCGCAACTCTCTCTCTCTCTCTCTCTCTCTCTCTCTCTCTCTCTCTCTCTCTCTCTCTCTCTCTCTCTCTCTCTCTCTCTCTCTCTCCGTCTCATTCACTTCACTAGTGTATTGTGCGTTTTTATTTCTCTTAATATATTTTTAAATCTTTTATTTTCAGTTTTGGTATTTTATTTTCAACAATATCACTTTGTCAGTGATTTTATCTACGTTTCAGTGTATTTTATTTGCATATAATATATACTTGCATATATATATAATATAATATATATATATATATATATATATATATATATATATATATATATATATATATATATATATATATATATATATATATATATATATATATATAATATGTGAATGTTTTGTGAGTGTGCGTGTGTATGTTTGTGTGTATGTGTGAATGTGTCCGTGTGTCCTTTAGAAAAATTTTAAAAAACATTTTTTTTTTTTTTTTTTTTCTTCTATCTCTCTCTCTCTCTCTCTCTCTCTCTCTCTCTTCTCTCTCTCTCTCTCTGTGTCTGTATATATATGTATAATATATATATATATATATATATATATATATATATATATATATATATATATATATATATATATATATATATATATATATATATATATATATATATATATATATATATATGCGTGTGTGTGTGTGCTCGCTTGTGCGTGCGTACATAAACTTTTAAGACAAGTTTTGAGATATTATGCATAATTCAATCTACGTAAAATTCTTGTCCTTCGTCAAAATAATAATCATCTAAATCAAATTTTTTTTATCCTAAAACATCTTGTGTAAATTAAAGTGTATAATATATATATATATATATATATATATATATATATATATATTATATATATATATATATATATATATTATATATATATATATATATATATATATATATATATATATATATATATATATATATATATATATATATGCTTTCCATTTTCTTTGGCAAATGTATAGTTCTATTTCAGAAACAAGCTTTGATTCCATAAAACTCATCCCTATTATAAAGTAATAACAAACATTATTCTTATTTTGTTTAATCCAGAACACTTCGTACTTTTTTCATAAAAATTATTGTTTTGTTATTTTTGTCATTCACCTTCCTTCGAATATATTTTTTCCTAAAGAAGATTTCTGTTCGGGTTTTCTAGGTTTATTAGCATTAGAAGGCTATGCTTGCTTATTAACAGAAGTCATTAAGCTTATTTTAAAGAAGAAACCTAAACATATTAATAGAAGATGCTTAGATTTAAAAAGGGCAGACACCTGGGCTTATTCTAAAGAAGACAGATGTGCTTTTTACTAGAAGGAATCTAGGTTCATTACTGGGAAAAAAAACCTAAGCTTATTTTAACTACAAAAGCTAGGCTTATTCTAAAGGAAAAACTTAGTCTTATTCTAAAGAAGATACCTAGGCCTATTACATAAAGAAGAAATCTAGGATTATTAAAAAAGAAAAAACCTAGGCTTATTTATAAATATAAAACCTAGGTTTACTCTAAAGAAGATACTAGGCTTATTAAATAAAGAATAAACCTTGGATTATTAAAGAAGAGGAAACCTAGGCCTATTAATAAAGAGAAAACCTAGATATCTAGGCTTATTAAATAAAGAAGAAATCTTGGATTATTAAAAAAGAGAAAACCTAGGATAATTAAATAAAGAAGAAACCTAGAATTATGAAAAAGAAGAAGCCTTAGATTTATTAATAAAGAAGAGACCTTGGCTTATTGCAAAGAAGAAAACAAGGCGAATTCAACAAAAGGCAAGCCTAATTAATTTCCGTAAAGAAGATTATATCAAATAGCAGAGAAAATAGAAAAGTTTTATGAAAGTTAAATATTAATTTCTACTGAATTCCCAAAAATTTTTTTTTTACTTTAGTCATGTGATTTTTTTTAAGTATGAAAAACATTGCCATTAATTAATACTAACATTACTCCCTTTACAGATACTTCTACAACAGCTACAGCAAAAATTAAAATTATTACTTTACAACTATTTATGAAAATCAGCTATTAAACAAAAACAACAACAACAACAACAACAGCAACAACAACAAAACAACAACAACAAAAAAAAAAAAAAAAAAAAAAAAAAAAAAAAAAAAAAAATTATAATTACTATTACTACCAGCTGTAATAATAATAATAAAAATAAAAACACTAATATTCATAAGATTAATAATAATAATAATAATAATAACAATAATAATAATAATAATAATAATAATAATAATAATAATAATAATAATAATAATAATAATAAATAATAATATAATAATAATAATAATAATAATAATAATAATAATAATAATAATAATAATAATAATAATAATAATAATAATAATAATAATAATAATAATAATAATAATAATAATAATAATAATAATAAATTATAACAATAACAATAATAATAATAATAATAATAATAATAATAATAATAATAATAATAATAATAATAATAATAATAATGTCCTTTAGAAAAATTATGCGCCGATAATTAATTATTGGCGGAATGAAAAATGAATATTCCTAAATGGAAATGCTAATAGTCTCTCATACATAAATTATGCGCTTACTTAAACAAACCGACTGGGAAATAAATGCACACAAACAAACATACAAACATAAAGCAAGATCATATATACATATATTAAGAAAAGATATTAATGTGTGTATATATGATTTAAATGTGTAAATAGATCTAAAATATTAAAAAACATATGCATATTTTTATGCACATATTTATAGAATAATTATACAGTTCCATTTATATAATATATATATGTATATATATATATATATATATATATATATATATATATATATATAATATATATATATATATATATATATATATAATATATATATATATATATATATATATATATATATATATATATATATATATATATATAATATATATATATATATATATATATATATATATATATATATATATATATATATATATATATATATATATATATATATATATATATATATATATATATATATATATATATATATATATATATATATATATATATATATATATATATATATATATATATATAAATATATAAATGGTCTTTTGAAAGTGTGTGAATTTTGAACTTTTGGCAAATCCTAATTTAAAAAATTTTTTTTTTTTTTTTAAAGTTCACATCTCACTGGCATTGCCCTATTCTAGGAGAGGAACTTTTCTAGGTAGTATATACCTATAGGATCCCCAAGTGGGATCGAACAGGCGCCCTCAAGCACGTGAGTCAATCTCTCTATCATTGTTTCACCACATTCCTTATGCTATATGAACTGAAATTACTATTCATACCTGGATGTTTTGTATGTATTGGAGACGATAAAATGCAATAAGAACGGAAGGATCTTCGGAAATAAAAGAGAAATACTTGAAAAGAGAGAGAATGAGAAGAATTCGAAAGAGTAGTTCAATATAACTTATAAAAAAAATTGGTTTTGAAGAACAGGAAGAACCATTAAATTAGACTAAGCTTGAATATAAGTCTCGAGATGGAATAAAATTTATGTATTCAATTAAATATTTTTTTGAGTAGCAAATTCAGTTTTGTTTTGAAAAATTAATTAAACGAATTGAAACGATAATGGGCAAATTCTAACTGAAATGTGATTATTGAGGTTGCAATATAGGTCATTTTTGACCAATATTTGACATCATTTTGATTCAAAACGCCCTACAACCATTTTGTCTTCACATGAAACGAATTATCTCGAGGTAAAAAGAGTTTAGGATTCTTATGAGGATGCAGAACCTTCACTAATTTTTTTTTAATCAAAAAGTTAACACAAAGAATCTTCATAACAGGAGTTTCAATAAAACATCAAATTCATTCAATTTGAGAAATAAACATTTCGAGATGAGGAGTTTTCAGCTCCTAATCAAAAGAGGATTTTTGAGAATTACAAAACTCATCAAAATCTCGATTTTAAACTTTATAATCTCTCTAATTTTGAAAATAATCTTCTTATAAAAAAAATGAATATATATATATATATATATATATATATATATATATATATATATATATATATATATATATATATATATATATATATATATATATATATATATATATATATATATATATATATATATATATATATATATATTATTGTGTGTGTGTGTGTGTATGTTGTCTCTGTTGTTTATTTTAATGATGGATGTAGTTAGGGGAATGTAGAGGAAAGGAAAGGGTGTTGGACTGAGAAGTGTGGAGGGAGAATGGGAAATAAGTCTTCTCTTTGAAGATGATGCGGTGTTGGTGACTGAGTCTGGAGAAAATTTGACCATAATGATGAGGGAGTTTCTCAGAAAGAGCTCGTTCTAAGGGAATAAGATTGGAAGGTAAATCCAGCAAAAGGTAAAGTAATGAGGATTTTAAGTGAGGATGAAGAGGTGAGAGGGAAGTAATGAGAGGACGTCGAAATAGGGGAAAATAAATCTGAGGAGGTAGAAGAGTTTAAATATCTGACAATGCTGAATTATAGGATTTGTAGAAGAGAGGGAAAATATCGAGGGAAACAAAGGTGGGAATGTTTAAAAGTATGCGTTTGCCATCTATGATGTATGGGCGCAAACCATACATGATAAATGCTCAGTTTATATATATATATATATATATATATATATATATATATATATATATATATATATATATATATATATATATATATATATATATATATATATATATATATATAATATATATATATATATATATATATATATATTCCTGCACCATATCCCGCACGATGCAGGGAGGTATCGACTACAGAAAGTTTTCACTATATATATATATATATATATATATATATATATATATATATATATATATATATATATATATATATATATATATATATATATATATATATATTGGAAGATCACATTATTTCTCTTTCTAAATAAGCTTCTATTGTAAGAGGTTGGATGTTCTGAGGTGTCTTCAGAATTTCGTCACGCCACCCAAGTTGCCAGCTCTTTATAGAGGTTGTTGTTCGCCCCTGTATGGAGTATGCTTCACACATCTGGAGTGGTTCGACTCATACAGCTGTCCTTATAAGATGGAGTCTAGGGCTTTTCGTCTAATCAACTCCGCTCTCACTAACTCTTTTCAGTATTATTCTACCCATTGAATTGTTGCGTCAATCTCTTTATACTATTACTATTACAATGGCTACTTCTCTTCAGAACTCTCCCGTTGTATACCTCATCTATTGAGAAGGGCTCGTGGGAAACGCCTTTCTACACAGTCTCATCCTTCCGCAGTCCAACGTTCTTGACCCCAGAACAACTATGCTCAATTTTTCCTGTATTCTACCGGTAAAGTCTGGAAACACACCCCTTTTATCTATTTTTCCAACTTCCTTTGATTTTAACACATTCTAACTCCATGTATCGGGAACATGTCGGCCTTTAACTTGACTCTGTTTTTGATGTTCCCCCAACTCTGATGGAAATTGGAAGATCTCAGAGGATTATATCCATCAGATATATATATATATATATATATATATATATATATATATATATATATATATATATATATATATATATATATATATATATATATATATATATATATATATATATATATATATATATATATATATATATATATATATATATATATATATATATATATATATATATATATATATATATATATATATATATATATATATATATATATATATATATATATATATATATATATATATATATAATATATATATATATATATATATATATATATATATATATATATATATATATATATATATATATATATATATATATACAGTTTGGCTTTTAGTTTCCATGAACAGCCTGAGGCTAATGTATATATTGTAGTGTTTGGCAAATATTCTTGTATATACCTGTAAATAAATAGAACATTTTTTTCTGTACATTATTATCATTTGTTTCGATATTATTGATTATTAGTTTTTGTAGTTGAATACGATAAAAAAAAGTTCTTGTGGACTGCTATTATTGACACCATTCTTTTCGCTTAGAATTTGGAATAATAATAATTTTTATTTCTTTTTACCGTTCATTTTTTTTTTTTTTTTTTTTTTTAACGTTGGTTCACTTCTCCAGACTTAGCATAAACTCAGCAATTTTTGAAATATCCTTTTTTTTTGACTAAGGAATGCTCGCTGACAGATTTACAAGTGATAAATATAAAATCATCATAACATTGCAAAAATTGTCCTAACGAATCGTTGGGACAAGTGGCAAAAATGTCACAGTAAAATTTTCAATAGAGAAAAAAAAAATGTTAAGCAAAAGAAACTCGCTTCACCGATTTCTTTTTCTAATAAGAAAAAAACTGAAAAAAATTTGTTGTGACATTTTTTCCACTTGTCCCAACGATTCGTTGGGACAATTTTTTTTTCAGTGTTCTGACGCAATGCAACCCACGAATAAAGTATACAATGTTATTAACTACATAAAAATTGAGTAACGTAATGGAAATAATATTTGGAAATATTTACTTTGAGGTTACTTCTCGAGTTATTTCATATATATATATATATATATATATATATATATATATATATATATATATATATATATATATATATATATATATATATATATATATATATATATATATATATATATATATATATATATATATATATATATATATATATATATATATATATATATATATATATATATATATATATATATATATATATATATATATATATATATATATATATATATATATATATATATATATATATATATATATATATTATTAACAGCACTGTCTCTCTAACTCTCCCATTTGATCTGATCCTGTTCACTTAATAAAAATCTATTCTTCATTCTGTTATTACTCTATTCAGGAAAAATTTTAATTCTTTCAACAATTAAAATTATATTATATATATATATAATATATATATATATATATATATATATATATATATATTATATATATATATATATATATATATATATATATATATATATATAATCCTATCTTCCAAATAAAAAAGTTTTTACTACTAAAAGCTTACCTTTATGAATTTGGATCCACACTGAAAAAATACGTAATTTTTTGAGGGATTCGAATTGCGCTTTATATTATTCTGTGATGCATTGAATCCCATTTTTAATTTATTATATTTTATTTTATTTCGTTTTTTTTTTTTTTTTTTTTTTTAAATTTTATTTTTTTTTTTAATTTTTTTTTTTTTTTTTTTTTTTTTTTTTTTTTTTTTTTTTATTTTTTTAATATTAATTAAATAATCTTTTAAAAATTAATAATAATAATAAAATAATAATAATGTAATAATAATAATAATAATAATAATAATAATAATAATAATAATAATAATAATAATAATAATAATAATAATAATATAATAATAAAATAATAATAATATTATAATGATGATCATAATAAAAATGATGATTATAATAGTAATGATAAAAATAATAAAATAATGAAAATTATAATGGTAATAATAATAATAATAATAATAATAATAATAATAATAATAATAATTATAATAATAATAAAATAATAATAAAATAATAATAATAATAATAATAATAATAATAAAAACAATAATAATAATAATAATAATAATAATAATAATAATAATAATAATAATAATAATAATAATAATAATAATAATAATAATAATAATAATAATAATAATTATAAATTATAATAAAGAATAATAAATAATATAATAATAATAATAATAAAATAATAATAATAATATATAATAAATAATAATAATAATAATAATAATAATAATAATAATAATAATAATAATAATAATAATAATAATAATAATAATAATAATAATAATAATAATAATAATATAATAATAATAATATAATAAATAATAAATAATAATCATAATAGTAATAATAATACTAGTAATAATAATAATAATAATAATAATAATAATAATAATAATAATAATCTACAACAGTTTTTGCTCTTTAAATTCACACATCTTGTAAAAGTTGTCCTTTGAAATATTTTTAATAAAAATCTAAATTAAAGTTTAAAAGATTTTTTTATTTTTTAAAAGAATTTTTTTTTTTTTTTAAAAAATTTTTCTTTCAACAAAAGTTTGAAACCAATTACGAAAAACATCTCAGATTCAAGGGGCAATTAAAGTTAGGATTATTATTATTATTATTATTATATTATTATTATTATTATTATTATTATTATTATTATTATTATTATTATTATTATTATTATTATTATTATTTATTATTATTATTATTATTATTATTTATTATTATTATTATATTTTATTATTATTATTATTTATTATTATTATTATTATTATTATTATTATTTATTATTATATATTATTATTATTATTATTATTTATTTTTTAATATTGTTTGTTGTTATAATCTTTATTTTTTTGTCAACATCATCATCATTCATTATTATTATTACTATATATTATTGTTCATTACATTTTATGCATCATATTTGTATATTAATGGTTATTAATATGTATTGATGAACTATTTATCAACTAAACACTGGGGTTCAATGGAAACCAATGTGTATCCCCTTAGTATTCCCTTTTCAGAGTATTGTACAACTAACTAATTTATTAATATATTAATATTGTATCTAGTAGAATAGGACCTACTGAAAAACTGTATTATCTGTAATTGTGCCTCTGAATAAAATATTGAAATTAATTATTATATTATTATTATTATTATTATTATTATTATTATTATTATTATTATTATTTTTACTGTAGGTATTATTCTATTAATTTTATTAATTTAATTATATTTATGTTATTAATTTACTTAATTATTAATTATTTAATAATAACATTAATATTATTATTATTGTCATTATTTTGTAACAATAATTTTTAAAATTATTATCATCATTATTGATATTACTATTGTTTTATCATTATTATTATTATTATTATTATTATAATAATTATTATCATTTCAATATTATTATTATTATTATAATTATTATTATTTTTATTATGGTTAGCTATTTTTATTGTTATTATTATTATCGATTAGTTATTTTAATTGTTATTATTATTATTATTATTATTATTATTATTATTAGCATTTTGTTATTATTATCATTTTAGCATTATTAACTCGTTATTAACACTATATAAAAGTAAAACTTTAAAACTAAATAAAAGTAAAATTTTAAAATACAATAAACAGCCACAAATGAAATATCTTCTTTTAAATTATTTCAAATTTTCAAATAGACGTAAAAACATGTGTGCGACTTTAATATTTGATTATATACATAATGGTCTGCAAGCTATTTTAGGAGACGTAGATTTTTCACATAAAATAACAGTCTGCGAGTGAGAGGGATAGAATAATGACCTGTTGCTCTGTGTCAGAGTTCAGTCGGGGAAGTCCTTTGAGTTAGTCTCCATGCCAATTGCGTATGAGTTTTCTCATTGCGGTTTCTTTTTGAACTGTCTTGGCGCAGAGGCATCACTCTGTTTTACCATCTAAGTGGTCAAGGTCCGAATCCCTATATAGCAGACTATAATATTTGATTATTTCCTAATGGTCTGCAAGCTATTTTAGCAGACATAAATTTTGTGCATATATATATATATATATATATATATATATATATATATATATATATATATATATATATATATATATATATATATATATATATATATATATATATATATGAAAAGATTTGCATTGAAAACCTTTAATAATTTTGATTAAAATATTTTACTGTTCAAAGCTTAAGACAAATTTAAGTCTTTATTAACTTTATTATAATGCTTAGAGGAACATTTCCTAATCAAATTTTTTATTATTTTTTTTAAATTAGATTTTAAATTTCCATTTATTTTTTTTCCATTTCTTGGATTTTTTTTTTATAAGAGGTAGGGAGAGGGGGGGAGAAGGGTGATGAAAAAAAGGCTAATTTTTTTCTGTTTTATTTTGGTTCAAGGTTGTTTTAAGATTATGAAGAAAATTTTTCATTTTTTACTTTAGGAAATCAGTATATAAATAGTTTCTCAAAATTTGCTGATTTTTTTTTTTCACTCTTTGCCTCAAAACGAGAATTAATTTTCCCACTTGAAGCCACTTCGAGCTGTGAGCCTTATTATATTGAGGGATTTCGCGAAGAGGAAGGGACTTGATTTCCCATAGGAGCATTGCAGCTTCTCTCTCCCTATATCCCTCTCTTTCTTGCTCAATCTCTCTCACTCTCTAAATATCTATCTATATCTTTCTCCTCTCTTTCTTTTCGTTTTCTCTCCTCTTCTATTTTTCTTTCACAATTTTACTCTTTACCAACTTCCTCTCGCGATCTATCAACTTCTATCTCTCTCTCCCTTTAATTCTCTGCCTCCTCGTTTGAGCACAATCATACATTCAAAACATCCACACATGTCAGTGGGAATACTGGCTCTTTCAATATATCTCTAATTCACAAGAAACCCTCTTCTGTTTTCGAAAAAAAAAATATAACTTGATTGTTTAGGGAAGGTTCCTCTTCCTTTGATGCTCTTTGCTGATTGGCCCTATTTTAAGACTAATTAGGTGATCAAAAAATACTTTTTTTTTTGTCTTCAGAGACTTTGTGGAGACGTTTGTATTGACATGTTTCTTGTCTAACAGACAATATGACCAACACTAACAATGCCCTAACACAGGACCTTTGCTTCATTATTCTTGAATTACGCATATATATATATATATATATATAATATATATATATATATATATAATATATATATATATATATATATATATATATATATTATATATATATATATATATATATATTATATATATATATATATATATATATATATGTTATATATATAATAACGGGAACCACTTTATAAAACAATAAAAAGTAAATCACTAAGACATTTTAAGAGTTAAAATGAAAATAAACAGAAATAGATAAATTTCATTTAAACTCTTTCTTAAAATGTTTTAGTGTTTTACTTTTTATTCTTTTATAAAGTGGTTCCCGTTATACATTGATAGAATAGGAGCTAATTTAGTGTTCTTAAAAAGTAATATATTATATATATATATATATATATATATATATATATATATATATATATATATATATATATATATATATATATATATATATATATATATATATATATATATATATAAAACACGCACTTTGTCCATTGATTTCTTAAAAATATAGCTCTTAGCAAAATAAAACAATATATGAAGCAATTTAAATATATTTTAGGAATTAAATTCCCATTCAAACATGTTTTTTACGACTTCATAAAGAAATTTTGGCCAAAAAAAAAAAAAAATATTTTCGTCGAAATTTCTGTTCAAGGTGTTTATCAAGTTAGAGCTGTTCATTTATTTCGGTACAAAAAAAAAAAAAAAAAAAAAAAAAAAAAAAAAAAAAAAAAAAAGAAAAGAAATTTCGGCTACATAACGGCTTGTAATTGAAGGGGAGAATGCCTCACGGTTATTTGATATTCATTTATTGACTATATACCAGAGTAAAATCGAAAAAAAAGGGTTTTTTGTAGTTTCGTCATGCGAAGAAAGTTTTTTTGAAGTGCGTGAAGGCTTGCCGTAAGGGATTGGTTTCTTAGATCGTTACACCGGATTTTGTTTTTAATATCGTTTTTTACTTCCTTTTACTTTTTCTTTTTCTTTTTCGCCATATTGCTAATATCTTTTAAGTTATTCATTGCAATTTCTCATGTCTGATTGACATGACCAAACTCGTAAAGAACAATTTATTAATATAAAACAGTGAAGCTCCGTTTTCAAAGTAGTGTGAACCTTTTAATTAAAACCAATTGGAACGAACTTACTTGATTGGTTTACGGTCGTTCATTTTTAGTTCATAAGATAATGCTGAAAAAAAAGGAATAATATAGATAATTGTATCTTAATTAAAAGACAATTGATTACACTCGACGTTCTAATATAGAGTTTATCCAAAATTATTAGCTTGTTATGTATAGTTCTATTTTTGGTATATATAAAAATAAAATCTGCACAGAAAATATCATAATTACAATGCAGAGGGGAAACAAGATGGTGTGTTAGTTATCGTTTGTTCTATTTCGAGTTTACTTTTTTTTTTTTTTTTTTTTTTTTTTTTTTTTTTTTTTAGTCGGTGTTGTTGGTATTCTTAGGCGCTGAAAACTGGTATAATGTGTTGTTGTTTCATTCCTTTATTATTTTTTTTATTTATATTTTTTTTTTTGTCGGTTTTGCTTGCTTGTCACGTCGATTAATTCTTACCACTAAGTCTCTAGCTCGATATTTTAAAACTGGATGACAAGCATTCAAGCTTTATTCATATCTTACTTTAATTGCGCATTTTCAATATTATTATTATTATTATTATTATTATTATTATTATTATTATTATTATTATTATTATTATTATTATTATTATTATTATTATTATTTATTATTATTATTATTATTATTATTATTATTATTATTATTATTATTATTATTATTATTATTATTATTATTATCACTAAGATTTTAAAGAGAAACTGTTGTGCAATACAGGTTCAATTTGCTTCTTGAAATGTAGAAAGAAAAAGAATTTAAAAAAGGACAGAAGCCAGAAGCCTTGCGGTAAAGGAAAATAATAATATATATATATATATATATATATATATATATATATATATATATATATATATATATATATATATATATATATATATATATATATATATATATATATATATATATATTATATATATATATATATATATATATATATATATATATATATATATATATATATATATATATATATATATATATATATATATATATATATATATATATATATATA
>SEYY01002893.1:227500-230000 GCA_009176605.1 Armadillidium nasatum | reverse complement strand
ATATATATATATATATATATATATATATATATATATATATATATATATATATATATATATATATATATATATATATATATATATATATATATATATATATATATATATTTAAATAAAAAAATAAAATATACATAAATATATATATATATATATATATATATATATATATATATATATATATATATATATATATATATATATATATATATATATATATATATATATATATATATAAATCATTTTTCAAATTAAATCATCATCCCCCATACCTCCCGACCCGTCAAATGGTGCTGTGATTTTCCTGAAAAAGATATAATATATATATATATATATATATATATATATATTATATATATATATATATATATATATATATATATATATATATATATATATATATATATATATATATATATATATATATTATATATATATATATATTACTTTATTATTTATTAATATTATCATTATTGAGAAAACGGCGGAAAATATTAACAACTTCATTGATATAAAAACACGACGTTTCGACCCATTACTAAGGTCATTTTCAAGACATCTGCAGATTATGATAGTTGTTATGGTAAATAATAGTAATAATAAGAATAATATTAATAACAGTATAATAATAAGTAATAATAATATTAATAGTAGTATAATAACAAGCAATGATAAACTATAATAAGTGCCATAAAAATCAATAATATTAGTAATAGTAATAGTGCCAATAATAATAATAATAACAATGATAGTAATAAAAGTAATGATATGTGGTCAGAAAGATCAATATAATAATAATAATAATAGTAATAATAATAATAATAATAATAATAATAAAAATAGCCAATCATACAAATTAATAGATCATAATATAATAATAAATACAATAATAACAATAATAAAAATAATACAAATAAAAATAAGGAATAATAGTAATAATTAAATAATAATAATTAATAATACTAATAATAATAATAACTAATATTGATAATAAACAAATGCAGCCATCACTAAACTCGGACTCTTCTTCATACCCCTTATTGATTGCTAAATCTGCTTACGCTATTTATCTATCAATACAATATTTAATAGTTACAACCAACTAACGTAATCTAAAAATTTACAACCAATTTAACAATAAACCCTAATCCCAATTTCTATTCAGTATAATTCATTACATTAACATAGTAACAGGTAAGTTTCCAATACCGTATTATATTTATTTCCATATTACTATCTGGTATACTTATTGTAAACATTTTTACTTTTACATATGCTATTATTCAGGTGGTTTTCATAAACATTATTACTATTTTATTTTTATTTTTATTATTTTTATTTTATTATCATTACTATTATCAATGAGTTATTATTATTTAATATTGTTATTAATTATTATTACTAATTTTATTATTTATTTATTATTTTTTTCCTTATTTTTATTTTATTTTTATAAATATTGCTGTATTTATTTTTATATCATGATGCATTAATTTTATGATTAACTATTTTTATCGTTATTATTATTACTATTACAATTATTATTATTATTTTGTTGGTATTTGACTACATATTACTATTATTATTATCATTGCTTTCATTAGTAATAGCATTATTGCTATTACTAATATTGATATTAATGGCAATTATGGTATTATTATTACTTGTTAATAATATTATTCTTATTATTAATATTAACCATAACATCTATCGCAATCTGCAGATGTCCTGAAGATGACCTTTGTAATGGGTCGAAACGTCGTGTTTATATATCAATAAAGTTGTTAATGTTTAAGAACGAATCTTATATATATATATATATATATATATATATATATATATATATATATATATATATATATATATATATATATATATATATATATATATATATATATATATATATATATATATATATATATATATATATATATAAGAATTGAAAAGATCTATGAAAATGGAAGACAGAGTCTATCGTCTTAACAATAATACCATCCCTGTAACATAAAAATGTTACCGTCAAATCAAGCAGTTGAACCAACATACTCCCATCAATACAATGTAAACATGCCTTATATTGTACCGATGATGATGATGATGATGATGATGAATAAAAGAAAAAGAAGGAAGATAGAAAGAAGGTAAAAAAAAAAAATAAAAGAGAATAAAGAAGAGTTACTATTAAGGTAAGACGGAAAAGTCGATTAACGTTCGAATTGACGGCGGTACAAACCTTAGTGAAAGTAGTCTTTTGTCTTCAATTTTTAAATACCTTAAAATTCTTTTTATCTACTATATTACAAGAAATCTTAGCAATATTAATTTAATATATATATATATATATATATATATATATATATATATATATATATATATATATATATATATATATATATATATATATATATATATATATAATTAAAACAGGAAAGCTACGAACCAACAAATGATGGTATAGTAAAAAAAGAAAGGCTATGAAATAGCACAAAGTCATTACGTAGAT
>SEYY01002893.1:220000-225000 GCA_009176605.1 Armadillidium nasatum | reverse complement strand
TAAACAAAAAAAATTATTTTTAGTTTGGAGAAAAGACATTTTAATATATTATATTATATATTATATGTTATATTTTATTATAAATTCTATATTATATTATATTATAAATTCTATATTATCATATTATATTTCTGGAGGTCAAAGGAAATTGTTTTTATAGTTTTTTTTTTTTTTTTTTAATATTTCCTTTCTCTTCACTTTACTGTTCTCTGATTTCCCTGAATGAGTTTCACCTCTGTGGAAACATAATCCCCATTCGAATTATACATTCCGGCGAGAAGTTCAACCATTTACCATGCATGATTATATATATATATATATATATATATATATATATATATATATATATATATATATATATATATATATATATATATATATATATATATATATATATATATATATATATATATATATATATAATAGGCTGAGAAGTGGGGAGGGTGAATGGGAAGTAAATGTACTGCTGCTGGCGGATGATGCGGTGTTTGTGGCGGATTGTGGGGGAAAAGTTGAGAACGTTGGTGAGAGAATTTGTAGGTAAATGCATAAATAAAGGATTAGGGATAAATCCAGCAAAAAGTAATGTAATGAGGATTGGGTGTGAGAAAGTGGTTGTGAAAGGAGAGGAATGGGAGGCGGGGAGGATGTAGAGGTGGAGGAAAGAGATTGGAAGAGGTGGAAGAATTCAAATATTTGGGAATGTTGGCGGAAAGAAAAGGCGGGATATAAAAGGAAATAAAGAATAGAATGGTGGAAGGAATGAAAGTGATGGAGGATTAAGGGAAGTATGTAAGAAAGGGAAAACATGAAAGGAAATTAAATTTGAGTGAACGTGTTTGCCATTTGTTATGTATGGATATGAAACATAGATGATGAATTCTCAGGTTAGAAAAAGATTGAATGTATTTGAGATGAAGGGATTGAAAGCGATATGAGGTTTGAGTAGGTTAGATAGGAGCAGAAACGATAGAATATGGGAAATATGTGAATGGAGAATGGGAATAGTTGATGGAGCAGAGGAGGGTGTACTAAGGTGGTTTGGGCATGAGTGTAGAATGGATGAAGAGAGGATGGTGTGCAGAATGCTTAATTCGAAAGTTGAGGGAGGTAGAAGGAGAGGAAGGCCAAAGTGAAGATGAATGGATGGAGTGAATGAGATTATGGGTGGAAGGGATTTGAGTTTAGAATATACTTAGTGTTTAGAATTTAGAATAATATACTTAGTGCTAAGAATTTAGAATATATTTAATGTTTAGAATTTAGAATATACTTAGTGTTTAGAACATATTTTCAGCTTAGAGTTTAGAACATATTTAGTGTTTAGAGTTTGCACTATCCCAGTTAAAGAGTGTGTAAATTTTTTAATTAATAAAAGTTGTTAAGAATTTTAAGAATCAAAATTAATCGTTCTTATCAAACTTAAAAACAAGTTCAGAAAACAATACAGTAATTAATTCTCTTCTTAAATTAATAAAATGATTCTAAGATACAATTTCAAAACTTTTTCCTTGGCATGAATATTAATCTCTAAGCTATGCATCTCTAACTTATGCATCTCTAAGTTATGCATTTCTAAGTTATACATATCCAAGTTATGCATCTCTAAGTTATGCATCTCTAAATGACGCATCTCTAAATTATGCATCTCTAACTTATGCATTTCTAAGTTCTGCATCTCAAAATTACGTATCTCTAAATTACGTATCTCTAAAGTATACATCTCTAAGTTATGCATCTCTAAATTATATATTCTCAAAGTTATAAATCTCTAAGGTAGACATCTCTAAGTTATACATCTCTAAGTTATGCATCTCTAAAGTATGCATCTCTAAATTACGCATCTTTAAATTACGCATCTCTAAATTATGCATCTCTAAGTTATGCATTTCAAAGATAAGTATCTCTAAGTTATGCACCTCTAATTATGCATTTCTAAAGTATACATCTCTAAGTTATGCATCTCTAAATTATGTATCTCTAAGTTATAAATCTCTAGGGTAGGAATCTCTAAGTTATGCATCTCTAAATTATACATCTCTAAATTTTATGTGCTGTAGTCGAATGTGTACGGATTTTGTAGGTAGTCCTATAGTTATTTTTAATATTGGTAGGCCTCTGGCCTTTGCCCACCAGAGGTGAATATATATATATATATATATATATATATATATATATATATATATATATATATATATATATATATATATATATATATATATATATATATATATATATATATATATATATATATATATATATATATATATATATATATATATTTCATAAAAGTAATATGATTCTCTTTGAGTTTTAGAAACTTGGGATTTATAAAATCTCAAAAGTTTATGTAAATCCTTATCTATTATTATTATTATTATTATTATTATTATTATTATTATTATTATTATTATTATTATTATTATTATTATTATTATTATTATTTTTATTTACAAAATTTTTTTAAAAAAGAATTTGCATATGCTTTATGCATTTGCCAAATTTTTTAAGATCTCAAATAAAATCTATATATATATATATATATATATATATATATATATATATATATATATATATATATATATATATATATATATATATATATATATATATATATATATATATATATGTGTGTGTGTGTGTGTGTGTGTGTGTGTGTGTATGTGTGTGTGTGTAGGTGTGCGTTGTATTAAGTATTTGTTTTTGCACTAGCATTTGGGATTGTAAACTAAATACAATTGTTTTATGTACATGAACGGAGAAATATTTTTATTATTTTTATTATTATTATTATTATTATTATTATTATTATTATTATTATTATTATTATTATTATTATCATTATTATTTTTAGAAAGTTTTTTAGTTACAAAACTTTACTCAAATTTTAAAAAAAAAGAATACTTGTTTGATATCAAAAATAAAAAATCTTTTATAAATTTTCTGTAATAGCCGTGTCTCCCTTTCTCAGGTTCTTCATAACTCTCTTCTACAGGTGTGATAATAGCAAATGAAGTATAAAAGATATTCATTATTTCTATTGATTTATCGATATGAAATTTATATACGGAAAATAGAAATTATAGAAACTTGAAAGAAATATGTTCCTCACAGGTTATATTTTGTGTCCCACTTTTCTTTAAATTTGAAGTGTTCCTTTTTGAGGTAAATTTCTTGCCAATATATATATATATATATATATTTATATATATATATATATATATATATATATATATATATATAATATATATATATATATATATATATATATATATATATATATATATATATATATATATAAAATTATTTAAAACACTGTATCAGTGTTGAAATATATTACACAAATCCCCCAGAAAATAAAACTGTGTATGTATGCGTGCGTTTGTGTGTGTACTTGTAATTATTCCAATTCTAGCTAACTTAGCATTTTACCTTTCGCTCTCTTTATAAACTGAATTATAAATGAAGCCTCGTGAAACATATATAGTAATTCCTTCAGTTTGAAAGCACCAATCTCGAATATTTCCGCTCTTTTCCTACAAACTTATTTGTGAGCCTTAGAAGACCTGTAGGCTAATTTCCATCTTTTTCGCAGTGGAAACTCCGTATACGCAGCGCCATCTGAGACTCCTCTAATTAATTATAGGGAATGGATGGAATGAAACGAATGAAGATGAAGAATAAAGATAATGGAGAGAGAGAGAGAGAGAGAGAGAGAGAGAGAGAGAGAGAGAGAGAGAGAGAGAGAGAGAGAGAGAGAGAGAGAGGGAATAAACCACTTCTTTTCTAATTAGTTTTCCTAATTTTCTCTTATTTCTTTGAGCAACGAATATGCACACAATATTAATTATATTTTACGATTTTAGAGAACAAAGATTTTAAACTTCACGACTTATTTTTCGCTTTATCTCTTTAATGTTGTTGACTTATGTTTAAGTAATTTGCATTTCCAAACTAAATTTTTTTATTCCATTTAAATTATTCTCTTCATCGCGAAGCTCTGCGTAGATATTTGGCTTATTAGGAAGTTAGGTGGATTCATCAATTAAATTTTGTGTTAGGCAGCTTTAAGTATTAGTTAGGACAGATTCACGACTAAATTCGTGGGGATGGAGTAGGGGGAGGGGTTAGGATTTCAGATTTCCCCATCTCCCCCATTGAAAGTTTCCGAAACTTTAGTCAAGAGAAAAAAATTCCAAAATGTTAAGTTTCATAAGTCTCTCTTGTTTACTGTCTATAAATTGACAATCGGACATACTAGTAGCTTTATTTTCCAATGCTTGTCAAACGCTTGAAATGGTGTGAATATGGTTTGTTCCTGTTTGAAATATGATAAATAAGCCACATTTCAAACTGAACCAAACCAATTTTAAAATTATAATATTTCAAACACTTTTAAAAAACTTATGAAAAACGCAACTTATAGTTTAGCAAACTTTTCTCCAACTCAATATTATTATTTCGCTACGCCCGCAACTGGATATGCATACAATATAAAAAGTATCAGAAGAGAGAGAGAGAGAGAGAGAGAGAGAGAGAGAGAGAGAGAGAGAGAGAGAGAGAGAGAGAGAGAGAGAGAGAGAGAGAGAGAGAGAAAATTTTCATAGAACATAATAAAAATGATGTTTTCTATTTCTATTTTCAATTTCTTTTTCTAAACATTTAAAAAATACCTTTGTTACAGAAAACCCTAGCCTCACACAAGCAACAGTCGTTGGTGAAACTCCACCCATATTCGGTAGCATACGTTTAGAGTATTAGAAATATCAAAAGGAAATTATTTTTCAATGTTTGTTTTTAACTAAAGGAAAAACTAAAGTAAATTGAAATTAGAATTTAAATAAAGAACGAGAACAGAAGTTTTGTTGCCACTCAAATTTAAAAAAGTTCCTTTTTTTTTTTTATTTTTTTTTATTTTTTTTGCTATTTCTGAAAATCCAAACACATTCAAATAATCTTCAAACCGACTAAGATGTTGGACTATTAGCCTTTATGAAACT
>SEYY01002893.1:205000-217500 GCA_009176605.1 Armadillidium nasatum | reverse complement strand
GATTTATTAAATTTTAGAAGTTTTGAATTTTTCCAATTCTATTCTCAAAGGAGTTGATATATATATATATATATATATATATATATATATATATATATATATATATATATATATATATATATATATATATATATATATATATATATATATATATATATATATATATATATATATATATATATATATATATATATATATATATATATATATATAAACAAATTATTATAATTATATATATATATATACATATAAATAAAATCACCTTCCCCCAGGTAAGGCTAAGTCCTGTCAGTGGGATCTTTCGAGGAAGATCCCTGGGTTTCAAGGGCCCACGGCGGATACCGCTGGCTGGGCCAGGCCTATCGTTGATGCCGGAGATTATTCCCATCAGTGGCAAGAGCACTCCACTGATGTACTCGTTTAATGACTGAGTCATTCGAAGCTATGCGCAAGGAGAAATCGCTCACATTTCCCGCTCTGACCAGGCCTCGAACCCTGGACCTCTCGATTGCTATCACGAGTCCTCGATCGACTGAGCTACGGAGCCGCATATATATATATATATATATATATATATATATATATATATATATATATATATATATATATATATATATATATATATATATATATATATATATATATATATATATATATATATATATATATATATATATATATATATATATATATATATATATATATATATATATATATATATATATATATATATATATATATATATATATATATATATATATATAATTTTAAAATTTACATGAATATAACTGTAAAAAAAGAAGAAAAATAATCTTAACAAATTTATTATAATTTTAAAATAAGAACAGATAATTAATCAAAGATTTGAAAATAAAAAGATTGGAAGGATAAAAAATTGCAAACGTCAACTAATAAAACAATAGAAAAATATCAAAAATAATTAAAAAAATATATTTATTAAAAAGAAATAAAAATAATATAAAAAAAGCATTTTATTGTCTTTTTTTTTAGTTTTATTTTTGTAATTTTAATATTAAATTTAAATGAAAAACATTGTTTTTAGCAATTTTAAATATTAAGAAAGCTTAATATAATTAATTCCGAGACTAAGATTCTGAGCACGAGATATTAATTAGGAAGGGAAAGGGGAGGGGTGTAGGGAGACCCCATACGCCGTCTTCCATTTATTGTCATTTAGCGGTAGCTTATATGAGGGTTTATATTAGTTTTAATTCCCCCTTTTTGGCCACTGCAATCTCAGTCTTTCAACTAATAATCATAGAAATGTTGAGTTGATTGAAGAATTTTCATTTTTAAATTAACGTTCTATTACATTTTTTTATATTTAAAATTCATAAATGCACCGTTTTTACTACTGAAAATTAATAGTAACGTCATTTCCTAAAAAAAATTTCCCAATACTATTTCTTTATTTTTGCTTTCTTAATAATGGTTGTAATCTTTTTTTTATCCCATTAATTTTTTTTTTAATATTGATTCAATTTTACATGATTGAATTTCTCATATTTTTTTTTTTATTTTTTTATTTTTAACAGTTGCTTTTTTTAAAAAAAATAGAGTTGAGATAATTCAGAAATGTTTCGAAATTTAAAAAATAATAAAATTAAATATGTGACTTTATTTTTAATATTATTTTTGTAAATAAACAAAGTTTAGTAGGAAGAAAAACTGTTCGTTATTTACATTAATTCTTTTTTTTATTACATGTTACCACCTCTCCTAGGAAGAGCATTTTCAAGGAAGGGAAGGGGGGGGGGGGAAGGAAGAAAGCATAATTAAAAAAATTAAAGTAAACTCACCCAGTCCCAAGCCTAACTCAAATCCTTTAGGCTAAAGTAGACTGGGGTTTTAAAGAGGGGAATATTAAGCACAGTTTTTAAAACAGAAGATAACAGTGCGTTCCACAGAACAGAGGTGACTGGAAAAAATACAATAACTCATGTGCAAGTAACCCACGTGCTGCTAGGACTGCGCAGTGTAGGTGGAATACGAGAGGTCAACTCCTTCTATATATATATATATATATATATATATATATATATATATATATATATATATATATATATATATATATATATATATATATATATATATATATATATATAATAATTTTAATATTATATAATTAATATTTATAATATAATTAATTAATAATAATAATAATAATAATATAAATAATAATAATAATAATAATAATAATAATATAATAATAATAATAATAATAATAATAATAATAATAATAATAATAATAATAATAATAATAATAATAATAATAATAATAATAATAATAATAATTGTAATTACAATAAGAATAATAATTACAATAATAATAATAATAATAATAATAATAATAATAATAATAATAATAATAATAATAATAATAATAATAATAATAATAATAATAATAATAATAATAATAATAATAATAATAATAATAATAATAATAATAATAATAATTCATGTGTATATTATCGTAGTCATGTGCAAACATTATATATTCCAAATCAGAAGTTTATAGTCTAAAAGTTTAATCTTTATATCTGAATGAGTCTCACAGTTAATTCGATCGTGAATCGTAAAGATTTTCCCCTTAAATGGAGAAAAAAAATTTAGCCTTTTCGAAACGAGGATGAATGAAAAGAAAAAAAAAGTAAAAAAAAATGAAATAAAAAAATAAAAATAAAAATTTAGAATAAAATAAAATTTAAAAAATATAAAAGGAAGAAGATAAATAAAAAGATATAAAATAAAATAAAATCAAATAAATGAAAAAAAATTTTTTTTTTTTTAAATGAAGAAGGAAATAAAATTTAAAAAAATAAAAAAAAACAAGAAAAATAAAAAGATATATATAAAAAAATAAAATATAAGAAAAAAAAGTGAAAATAAATGAAAAAAATAAAAATAAAAATAAAGAATAAAATAAAATTTAAAATATAAAAAGGAAGAAGATAAATAAAATATATAAAATAAAATAAAAGTAAAAAAAGTAAAAATTATTGAAATTAAAAAAAATAAAAATAAAAATGAAGAATAAAAAAAATTTAAAAAAAATTTTTTTTAAAAAATAAAAAAAAAATAAAAAAAAAAAAGTAAATTTTTAAAAATTAATGAAATAAAATAATAAAATAAAAATAAAGAATAAAATAAAATTAAAAATAAAAAGGAAGGATATAAATAAAAGATTATAAAATAAAGTAAAAATTAAGAAAAAGTAGGAAAAGTTGAAAACGAAATAAAAATAAAAATAAAAAATAACTTAAAAAATAAAAATGAGGAAAAGAAACAAAAATATATAAAATAAATATAAAAGGAAATAAAAAAAAATTTAAAAGAAGGGAAAATAAAATAAAATATAAAAGGAAAAATAATATCAAATAAAATATACAAAAAAAAAAATGTATAAAAGAAAGAAAAATTAGAAAATTAAAAGCAAGAAAAAATTGAAACAAAATATAAAATAAAAAAAGATTTGAAAAAGAAAGAAAAATGAGAAAATAAAATACATAAAAAAAGAAAGGAAAGAAAATAAAGGATAATAAAATAAAAAATAAAAAAATGTCAAAATAAAAAAAAAAGAAAAAATAAAATAAAATATAAATTAAAAAAAATAAAAAAAGAAAGAAAATAAAATAAAATATAAATTAAAAAAAAAAGAAAATGAAAGAAAATAAAAAAGGAAAAAAAAATGTCAAAATAAAAAAAATAAAAAAATAAAAATAAAATTGTAAAAAGTCAAGTAAAAAAATAAAATAAAAGAATAAGGAGACTTAAACTTGATTTGGAGACCGACTTATCAATCTTGCAGATTGGAATTCGTTGTAGTCTTCGTCTGAATTAGAACAACCTTTCCTCTCTTTGTCTCTTCTCTCAAATCTTTTTTTTGGACTTTTATTATCTTTTTCATTTTCAGGATAGAAGCCCGAGCACACATACACTTACACACACTAGTACAGTATATATATAATATATATATATATATATATATATATATATATATATATATATATATATATATATATATATATATATATATATATATATATATCTTATATATTTTATCTTCTTCCAGAAAGGGTTTTCACCCTGTCAGTGGGACCAGCATCTTTCCTCCATATGCTTTCGAAAGTCCTTCTCCCATATATATATATATATATATATATATATATATATATATATATATATATATATATATATATATATATATATATATATATATATATATATATATATATATATATACAAAAATACTAGTATACATAAATAATTATATAAATAGATAGGAAGAAAAGGGAAAACTAAAGGTCTAGAATTCATACACATTATTTTGTGCAAGTTAAAATATACATACTTCTAGTGTAAGAATAAAAATCGATTTAACCTTTCTTTTATCGAAAAGAAGTGAACCTTTTTTTTGAGGGGGGAGGGGGAAAGTTTTGCATATTCTTAAATATATTCCCTTGCATTGAACAAAGCCAAAGAAGCCTTTCTAAGGAAGTTTTTTTATTTTTTTATTTATTTTTTTTTTTGGGGGGGGGAGGGGAGGAGGAGCAAGTTGTTTCATTCTTATTTATATGCAAATTTTTTTTTTATTGGTAAACGGTAGAGATTAAAAGAGGGTACGTGTGTAAGTGTAACTAGTAACAAAAATGTCCGTGTGTAAGTGTAACTAGTAACAAAAGTGTCCGTGTGTAAAAGTATTTTATATAGTTTAGGTTCTTGAGGATAATGTTATGCAAATAGGAAGAAGAGTAAGTAAAATCATATGTTTTCGCATTGCTTTAAAAAAAAATATTTAAATAAATTAAAAACTTTAACAAATTTATCAGACATCTTTTTATAACTTCTTCTATTTTTGTTTTAAAAAAAAATTATAATCAGACATCTTTTATAACTTCTCCTATCTTTATTAAATAATTTATAAATTGAACCTCTTTTGTTTGTACCTAAAAAAATGATAATAACAACACGAAGACAAAATAAAAGTCAACCGATTCTAATAAAAAGACAAGATAAAATTAAAGAAAAGGTAAAACAAAAATTTAGCATATTAAGGATAAAAAAAAAGAAAAAAAAAAAGCAAATGATTCTTCTTGTTTATGTAATGACCAGAATGTAATTTTGGTGTAAAGTATAACTTGATTTTTACGAGCTGTAACAAAATGGAATCTCGCAGCGCCTGTGACTTGGATTCAACATTGCTTACATATTTCTTGTCTTGAATTTATTTCATTGCGCTTGTGTGGAATGTTTCTGATCACAGATATCGCGACTTATGAACAACCTTTAGAAAATTAAAAATACTTCTGTTAATTTAAATAATAATAATAATAATAATAATGATGATAATAATAATAATAATAATAGTAATTATAATAATGGGTGGGGATTCCTGAAAGTTTATAGTGGGCTATTTCGCTCTTTGATACATTGCAAAAATTGTCCTAACGAATCGTTGGGACAAGTGGCAAAAATGTCACAGTAAAATTTTCAATAGAAAAAAAAGAAAAGCTAAGCATGAGAAAGTCATTTCACCGATTTATTTTCTAAAAAGAAAATAACTGAAAAAAATTGTTGTGACATTTTTGACACTTGTCCCAACGATTCGTTAGGACAATTTTTGCAGTGTACCCTTATATGAGATGGCCTTTCGAGATTTAGATAGAAAATATTTTGCTTTTACTGGTATAATGGATTTTGTGCAACGGAGGAGATTGGTATTTCACCCAATTTTGATTCTACACATTTACTTTAGTCAGAATTTTATTTGGTGTTCCATCTTTGACTTTAAATAAAAGACTGCTTACCGAAAGAGTTTAAATATCCTAAAATTTCAGGAATGATAAACTTTTTAAAAGTGGGGTGTATGCTATTATCCTGATAATATACCAATTTTCTGCATTGTAACCAGAAGTTGTTACAGGTATTCTCTGGCACATCCCTTTACTGACAGACAATAGAGTAGGTTGGGATAGACAAGACTGTATTAAAGTTTTTTTTAAAGATATATTTTGAAACAATCTCTAATCTTAAAAAATCTTGGTATAAGATCGCTTGCAGAAAGGGTATTGTTGTGTTCTTTAAAACTGAGGTTATCATAGATGAAAAAACATAATAATTTTGTAGACGTTCACCTATTAATAATTACTTTAGTTTTAAACTGGTTTTTGATTAATTTGTTGTTACTACAGTAGATAATTTTTTTTCTTCTTTTTTTATACGTATGTTTAGGGATAGTCTGCTTGCCTATACCAATGTTAAGGTACTTTTTTAATTCATTGTTTTTATTTTAGAATTTAGTGTCTATCAAATAATAAAAATAATAACTTTATTATAATAATATTGATTAATATTAAGGTAAGCAGTGTCATCTTCACATTGTGAGTGTAAGTAACTGTAAAAGTTTGAAAAGTCATTGGTATACATATTAAAAAATAGCAAACCCAAAGCAATATAGACATAACATATAAACAACAAAATTGATCCTTGATTCCCTGGGGCAATCCTTGGGAAATTGGAGCTAGCGAGAGAGGATGAAATGTCGCACAAACGAACAAATTATGTTTGATAACATAAGCATGACTTAAACTACTGTTGTGAGCCGTTAGTGTCACCAAATTTTTTCTAATTTGCTTAAGAGTAGGCATAGTGTAAAACCAAATAAAAATAATAAATGATAATAATAATAATAATAATAATAATAATAACAATAATAATAATGATAATAATAAGAAAGACGATGCTAATAATAATAATATTAAAAATAATGATAATATTAATTATTATCACTATCATTATTTTTCTGACTATACATATTTATAGTTATGATAATATTAATTACGTATGGATTGATAATACTAAAATAAGAATAATAAGGGTAATGGTGAAATTTTGATAATAGTAATAATAATCGAAAATGATGATAATTATAATAATAATAATAATAATAATAATAATAATTAAAATAATAATAATAATAATAATAATAATAATAATAATAATAATAATAATAATAATAATAAAATAAAAATGATAATAATAATAATTATAATTAATAATAATGATAAATCATTCAGGTCTATAATTTCCATAATTTAATAATATTGATTGGAAGAATTTAAGGAAAAAAAAATCGAAGTAAAAAACATTTGAAAACCTTCAATCAATTGAATCAATTATGGAGACTAAAATAATTTTGTAGAAACTGTCAGGTTATACACTAATACTACTACTACTACTACTACTACTACTACTACTAATAATAATAATAATAATAATAATAATAATAATAATAATAATAATAATAATAATAATAATAATAATAATAATAATAATAATAATAATAATAATAATAATAATAATAATAATAATAATAATAATAAAATAATAAATAATAATAATAATAATAAATAATAATAATAATAATAATAATAATAATAATAATAATAATAATAATAATAATAATAATAATAATAATAATAATAATAATAATAATAATAATAATAATAATATAATAATAATAATAATAATAATAATAATAATAAAAAAATAAAAAAATATAAAATAAAATAAATAATAATAATAATAATAATAATAATAATAATAATAATAATAATAATAATAATAATAGTAATAGCAATAATAATAAATCAATCAATCTTTATTCAGTTAATATGAATACTTGCAAAATTATTTTATTTTATTTATCAGCAAAACTTGAAAATATTCTCTTCCTATAAGCCCATGTTGTTAATTTACGCATAATGCAAAAACAAAAAAATATTATTAAATAATAAAAGAGCTCTTAATAATAATAATAATAATAATAATAATAATAATAATAATAATAATAATAATAATAATAATAATAATAATAAAAATAATAATAATAATAATAATCATAATCATATTCATAATCATAAATTCTTCATGCAGTGAACGTACATTATAATTTACAATATTTAGTAGGTCCTATACTACTAACTATGCTAATAATAATAGTAATGAAGTGACTGAACAATTCTCTGAAAAGGGACTTCTAAGGGGATACACATTGGTTCAAATCGAGCCGAAGTTTAGTAGTTAAATAAATTTTTGAATTTTATTATTAAAAAGTAAATACCAAGATGGTACATATAACAAAATGAGTGATAAAGATAATGCTAATAAACATACAAATATCTTATAAAATTAATAATAAGGAAAATAGTAATAATAATACTAATCCTAAGAAAAGTATGTCAACCTTGGTTAGTATTGTCGCAAAATCTGGAAGTAATATTAATGATAGTATCTAATAATGACAACAATAAAAAAACTAATCAAAAATAATAACAACAATAATAATAATAATAGTAATAAAACACCAATAATAATTATAGTTTTATATATTCGGTAGTTCAGTCAAATAATAATAATAATAATAATAATAATAATAATAATAATAATAATAATAATAATAATAATAATAATAATAGCATAATAACAATAATAATAATAATAATATAATAATAATAATAATAATAATAATAATAATAATAAAAATAATGAAAAAGATGAAAAAGATATTCAAAAAAATATAAAAAAAAAAAAATAAAATAAAATAATCAGAAAATTATGATAAGGAAGTACTAATAATATTACAAATATAATAATAATAAAGGATAATGATAATAAAATTTTTTATAGCAACAGTAATAAGGCTGATTCTAATGGTAACTTCAATTATAGCAATAATTTAAAAGTATTAATAGAATTTTCAATAATAGAAGTAAAGACAATACCAAGCATAATAATAATAAATTATGATAATAATAATAATATAATAATAATAAATAATAATAATAATAATAATAATAATAATAATAATAATAATATTGGGACTGTTCAGTTTTCTGAAAATGGGCTGATAAGGGAAAACACGGAAGTTTTAAATAAAAATTTAATAATAATAATAATAATAATAATAATAATAATAATAATAATAATAATAATAATAATAATAATAATAATAATAATTATTATATATTATTATTATTATTATTATTATTATTATATTATTATTATTATTATTATTATTATTATTATTATTATTATTATTATGAGCCAATGATGCCCAATTAGGCAAAATATGTATAAATAATAATAGAACTTTTAAGTGAAATATTTAAATAATAATACAAAACATTAGCAAGAAAATAATTTTGATAATAACAATAACTGTATTAATAATAATACTAATATTAAAAAGATAATAATAATAATAATTATTATTAAAATCATTACTATTATTATTGTTTACTGTTATTATTACTGTTATTATTGTTCTTATTATTATTTATTTATTTTATTAATTGAAATATTAGAAAATGTAAAAGAAATGTAATATGGTACACAAGTAGTAGAATCAGCTAATAGTATTTTATTAAGAATAATAACAATAATAACAGTAATAACTAATAAGAGTAGTAGTATCAGCTAATAGTATTTGTATTAAGAATAAAAAAAAGTAATATTAAATTTATGTACAAATACGTATACATACACACTACACAGATACATATATAAATACATTCATACAAACATACGTTCTAACACTGTATGAGATGAAACATTTAATCCCTAATTTCTCAGCCTGTTTAAGCAAAAATCTTATTAAAGAAAAGATATAAAATAATTGTAAAGCTGAAAAAGGGGTTCTCGGAACGGCAGAAAAACTATTAAATTTCTCTTCATTATCCTTAATAAAAAATAATATGATTTCAAGACTATATGAATAGATAATAAAAAAATTTATTGTTGTTCTTACGCAACTAATTAATTATCGGCAATGTTTTTAAAAAGAATGATAATTGAATAAGAAAATTGCATACGATGCAATTTTATACAAGCTTAAGAATTTGCAATAAGCAACTCTTGAATCTTTGGAGAAAGTGTCTAATGAGAACACGCTGTTCCCTTTATTATGAACAAAGTATCCATTTTAGAAAGATTTTGGAGTAAGAACAATACTCTTATGTGAATCTATTGTTCTTCTTTACTGGTATGGCTCTCATGAATATAAAAGTTTAAAAGCGTAAATTCAATTTTGAATATGACTGCATGAAATCTAATTTTACAACTTTTCGCAAAGGGGGAGAGGCTGAGATATCATTACAAATATTAAAAGAGATAGCAGTATTATATTCATTTTAGATATTTACGACCATATTTGTAACCTTCCCATAAGCATAAGCATAAGCATAAACATATACTGATATATATATATATATATATATATATATATATATATATATATATATATATATATATATATATATATATATATATATATATATATATATATATATATATATATATATATATATATATATATATATATATATATATATATATATATATATATATATATATATATATATATATATATATATATATATATATATATATATATATATATATATATATATATATATATATATATATATATATATATATATATATATATATATATATATATATATATATATATATATATATATATATATATATATATATATATATATATATATATATATATATATATATATATATATATATATATATATATATATATATATATATATATATATATATATATATATATATATAATACAACAAAATCACTCAACCAAGAAACAACATGTACCGTATACAGGGGATCTAAACAAAACATCTTTCAGCCTCTAAAACTTGAAGGCAATCTCTCACATTGTCTAATAAAGTATAGAACTAGTATTCTCTGCAGGAATTTCTCACGCAATGTTTTCTTTTTTTCTTTTTTTTATGATTGGTGAGTTGTTGTTTGCTTTACACTTGCAAACTGGAATGGCAATTTTCATTATCAGAAAATAATAAATATATTGTGAAGGGTTTTAGAGGATTTGAAAATGGTGTGAATTGTGCTCAATCTTTTGGTGTAAATATTCTCACTTGTAACAGTGTATTTATTATATTACTGCACTACAAAAATTGTCCTAACGAATCGTTGGGACAAGTGGCAAAAATGTCACAACAAATTTTTTCAGTTATTTTCTTATTAGAAAATAAATCGGTGAAGCAACTTTCTTATGCCTTAACATGCCTTTTCTGTATTGAAAATTTTACTGTGACGTTTTAGCCACTTGTCCCAACGATTCGTTAGGAACAATTTTTGCAGTGTATGTATTTACTATCTTTGGGCTAAAGATAATGTTAATAATTATATTGTTACCAGTGACAATATGTTTATTTGTTTTTATTAGTGAAAATGAAGAAAAACGAATAGTGTTATTGTTATAGGTGACAATGTATTTATTAATATGGTTATCAGTACAATGCAAAAATTGTCCTAATGAATCGTTGGGACAAGTACGAAAAATGTCACAGTAAAATTTTCAATAGAGAAAAAACATGTTAAGCATAAGAAAGTAGCTTCACCAATTTATTTTCTAATATAGAAATAACTGAAAAAATTTGTTGTGATATTTTTGCCACTTGTCCCAACGATTCGTTAGGACAATTTATTTATAATATTTCCAGAGTGCGTGAGCCGAATGATAGTTGCTAATTTGAACTCTCTTGTAAATCCCAGGAAATAACTTTCCTGAAAATTCCAGCTCCTCAAATAGGGCAATGCCCGTAATTGATCTTTATTTTTTGGCGCTAATTAATATATATTTATATATATATATATATATATATATATATATATATATATATATATATATATATATATATATATATATATATATATATATATATATATATATATATATATATATATATATATATATATATATATTTTTTTTTTTTTTTTTTTTTTGCCGAACATTTAATTAATAACTTATTTTGTTTTGCTTCCCGTATGAACAAACGAAACCGTCTTGCGTTGCGGAAGTCATAGGTTCGAAACCTTCAAATAAATTCTCTGGGTAAACCCCCCTCCCCTTCCCTCCACTCGATTACTGGCAAAAGTCGTAAAGTTCAAAAAAAAAAATTGCATTTCCATTTACTTATCTACTCCTACTAGTTACGGGAGTTGATTCCCCTATTTTAAATAAATTAAATATATATATATATATATATATATATATATATATATATATATATATATATATATATATATATATATATATATATATATATATATATAATATATTATAAAGATGATCTCTGCTAGTAATTAATAATTATAATTTGCATTATACGTTTCGTTACAATGTTATTAAGAATTTCTTGAAAGTCTTGCTTAAAAAATGCCTTCAAATTTTTAAATATTAACAAAAGGAAATAATTATACAATAATAATGTATTATGTATATATATATATATATATATATATATATATATATATATATATATATATATATATATATATATATATATATATATATATATATTATATATATATATATATATATATATATATATATATATATATATATATATATATTATATAT
>SEYY01002893.1:192500-200000 GCA_009176605.1 Armadillidium nasatum | reverse complement strand
AACGATTCGTTAGGACAATTTTTGCAGTGTATCAAAGACTCCTAGAATCAATTTTTTCCACTATTATTAATGCAGCTGCTACTACTACTAATAATAATTGTCAATAATTCTAATAGTGCCACTACTACTACCATTATTATCATCTTTTTTTCTGATGAAACAACGTTTCTTCATCTTCCGGGGAAAATCTGATTTATTTTTTGAGAATTTTTAAATTTTTATTTCAAAGAAAATTCATCTTTCTTGGATCCTTCAAAATACCTAATACTAAGAAGCTAATTTTCTGCTATACCGATTGTAGTGGTACATCTTTGGTATATCCTCAGTCATTTATTTGGCTTATTTGATTTAAAATCACATATTTGTTCCAGACTGTTAATATTTACTACAATTTTATTTGCAACTATTTTTTTCCTAAAAAAAAAAAAAAAATATGTAAACCCCAGTTACTTACTAAAGCTCTCAGAGCTTAAAAGTCTTAGTTAAAAAATAACACATTGAATATTATTTTGTGGTTATATTAGAAAGTTTTATGCTTCCCTTTTGACCTTTTAATAATACTGATAAAGAGGCATTGATCAGCATCTCTTCTAACTATTCAAACTTTAAAAGAATTGGTTCTCAAGCTGTTCAAGAATGAATATACAAGTCGACTCGTAGAAAAAATTATTTCAATGGAATGACTATAATTATTTATCAAGTTGAGTGATTTTTAACTGAGGGTGATATTTAATAAATTTAAAAAGGGTTATGTGATAAATGTCGACAGGCACAATCACATCAAATTTTTCTTTTAACTAGTCTCTCATTGTATATATATATATATATATATATATATATATATATATATATATATATATATATATATATATATATATATATATATATATATATATATATATATGTGTGTATGTGTTGTGTATTTGTGTGTGTGTGTGTGTGTGTGTTATGAATTGCAGAAACATTTATAATATGTGTAATCACTTACAGTTATTACAAGTCCTATTTGTGAAATAATTTTTATTGTTGTTTACCTTTAAGGCAAGAAGTAGACAGGGAAGGAGGAAAGAAAGCAATTAAAATCCTTCATTAATCTTTCCCCTGTCAGAATTAGTATGCGGGATTCTGACCCCAAAATACACTGTCCATTGTTTATCCACTGTTTTATGCCCCTCTTAAAGTCAACGTGTATAGCGAAAAGGCTTGATTCTAAAGAAGGCTGATTATAATTTTCAGTTTTATGGTAAAGTATTAAGGATTGCCGCCATAAAAGTTGATCGTTGGCTAAAGCTCGTAAGAGGATTGTGGGGACATAATATTAGGAATGTGGGGACATAAAATTATCTAAGAAGCTCGTATGTGTAACAGCTGCAAAATTAAAGTAAGATTTGGGGGCTTGGTTTTAAGCACCTTTTTATATTTCGTTTTAAGCTTATATAGCACTTGGTCGAGTTTTGAATAGAATGGATGCCTATTCAGCTTTATTTCGAAAAGATAGGAGAGATATAATGAATCATGAATACAGTTATGTTTTATTAACAACAATAATAATAATAATTCAAATTCTAATAATAATAATAAATATATAAAGCAATAATAGTAATAATAATAATAATAATAATAATAATAATAATAATAATAATAATAATAATAATAATAATAATAATAATAATGATAATAAAATAATAATAATAATAATATATATCAATAATAATAATAATTATAGTAATATATATCAATAATAATAATAATAATAATAAAAAAAATAATAATACTTTATTATTATTAATGAAATTATTATCAATTATTATTATTAATTATTATTATTATTATTATTATTATTATTATTATTATTATTATTATTATTATTATTATTATTATTATTATTATTATTATTATATATTATTATTATTATTATTGCTAAAAATTATTTATAAAATTATTATTTTCAAATTTAACTGATTTCAGTGTTTCCACTATAGTCTAATCCTTAAAATAAGCAAAACTTTCCATCATTAATTTTTTTCGGTAAATTTAAATTAAAAGTAAAATAAAAATAAAATAATAATAAAATAAAAACAAAATAAAAGAACAGATTATTATATCACATTATGTAAAGGATGAATTGGGGGGAGGGGGGAGGGTGTGCGGTTGACGGAGGATAGGAATGAATATATAAGATTGGTGAAAGTGTCCGTCGGTAGACTCCACCCCACGATTGTGGGGAAAGGTTGAAGGTATATATATAAAAAAACGTAAATAAATAACTTGTGATAATAAATTCAATCAAATTCAATAAGTTTGTGAAATAAAAAGGTTTACTTTAGTTCAAATCTATGCATAAAAAGACAAATTTATAAATAATTGCGCAAACTCCATTGTTTTTCCACTATATATATATATATATATATATATATATATATATATATATATATATATATATATATATATATATATATATATATATATATATATATATATATATATATATATATATATATATATATATATATAGATTGATACATATAGATAGATAGATAAAACTCAAAGTTCAAAGTCCGCTATAACTCTCACAGACTTATTCCTTATAGAAAACTATAATAATTAATGTTTCGATAGGACTCGAACCAACAACCATTAAGATGATAAATCCTGCGCGTTACCACTATGCCAGATAGATAGATAGATAGATAGATAGATAGATAGATAGATAGATAGATAGATAGATAGATAGATAGATAGATAGATAGATAGATAGATAGATAGATAGATAGATAGATAGATAGATAGATAGATAGATAGATAGATAGATAGATAGATAGATAGATAGATAGATAGATAGATAGATAGATATAATTTCAATCACTTTCCATTATATATAACATTTGTAAGGTAACGTTTTGTTTTAATTAATGTAACTTAGCAAGTTTCTATTAAATTTGCTACTTGTTATGTTAATCTATGAATTCTTCCTGTAACTTAGCAAGTTTCTATTAAATTTGCTACTTGTTATGTTAATCTATGAATTCTTCCTAAGAAGATATAAACATACTAAAAAAAAAATTTTTTAAATATCGTGAAAGTTTGAATTCAAATGTAAAAGGGCTTATCCCCGTTTTGTCTATAAATCTCCATATCCATTTGACCTACTGTATATTCGTTAGTGTATTTATACTCAGTCCTGCTTCAAATATTTTAATTTCTGAGATACGTATTTAAATATTATTTTCTACGATATGATTTTAGCTTCCAGGAAAAATGTTTTGGATTTGCCAAAAGTGTTTTTACATGAGGACAACTTCAATTTCCTCACAAACTTACAATGCGTGGTTATAAAGCCTCTTTCTTTTCAACTTTAATCCCCAATTCACTACAATCTCGGACTACAATTTCCAATTCTTCTTACCACCATTTTCACTTTCATCAAATATACGTCTTTGTCGATTAAATCACATGCTCACTTATAATTATAATATAAGGAATGTCATTTAGTTTAATGAAGTCTGTTGGACTTTGGAGGTAACTGACCATTAAAACTGAGAAAATGTTGCGATAAATATCGAGTCTCGACTGAAAATCTCTGCCAATTTCATCTAAAAATGGTATAACAGCTGTTCTACCGAAATCTTTTCCTGTGGACTCAGATTTTACTTTTCTTCCACACACATATATATATATATATATATATATATAATATATATATATATATATATATATATATATATATATATATATATATATATATATATATATATATATATATAAAGCAAAATTAGGTTATTCCTAGATTCACTTTTTTAGGGAGAGCTGCGTGAGTAACACCACCCGAGATGTGAGAGGTATACTCTTGACAAAAGTCAACTACACCCCTATAAATAGCAATCAACTGGGGTGACGTCAATATCATTTGAACACCCAGTTTCTTAGAACCTTGTTTTGAAAGAAAAAATCTTTAAAGGAAGAGCACGAGGAAAGAAAACACCAAGAACAGAAAAAGGCATGAGTGATGTGTTTTCAAGAAAGGTTAGGTTGCTCCAAAATCATCCCCTTATTATCAACTATATGCTGCTGGATGAGTCGGGCTTTTTTTTTTTTTTTTTTTTTTTTTTTTTTTTTTTTTTTTTTTTTTTTAATGGAAAGTAATGAACATTTCGTAGTACAAGTGGATAGAAGTCAAAGTAATAGATAGAAGACCATTGATATAAAGTAGATAAAGAGATGACGATAAAAGAGAACCCTGAGAAACACCAACAATCATATATTTAAGAATGAACGATAGACGCACACAACAGGGATATTGAACGACAAGAAAGGAAAAGAAAGTCTGAGAAAAGAATAGGTACCGAATGAGGTAAATTACAGATCAATTCTTTGTGCCAGACTCAATCGAAAGCTTTCGATACGTCTGGAGCCACAATGAAAGATTGATCTTAATACCGAAGGTCACAGGAATATCACAGGAATAGAGAGTCAGAGAGAAAGAAATTAAGATCGATTGAACATTCCTTTAGGAAGCCATACTGGTGGTCTCGGATAAGAATAGAATATATAAACACACCATTAGCCACGGGAATGCAGAAGAATGTTTTTTAACATTCTAACTCCCCATATGCCCAGTAGGAGCACCTCCATTGTTTCCGACGGCACCATGTCCTCCCTCAAACAACACACACACACATTATATATATATATATATATATATATATATATATATATATATATATATATATATATATATATATATATATATAAAGAAAGAATGAGTTTGACTCGATATCTAGAGAAAAGCTTTGGGAGTGTTTAAGAAGAGGTTATGAAGTAAATGAGAAACAACTTAGAGCTCTTCAAAGCATGAACAAGATTTGCATATGAAATATTAAAACGGATTACGAAAACGAGGAGTGGTTCGATGTAACAACAGGAGTCAAGCAGGGAAGTTTTGTTGTCGCCATTATTGTTTATAGCATATTTGGACACAATAATTAAGGGGGTTTAAGAAGAGATGCGCGACCTTGATGGAGATGTAATGGTTTACGCTGATGATCTGGCGTGTTGGAGTGAGGAAGGACAAAAGCTGAGGAAGATGGCTGTTTGTTTCGCGGAAAAGCTGAGAGAAGCGGGATTGGGGATGAATGTAGGAAAGAAAAATTATGACCGTAAGTAGTGAGTAAGAGGAGAGATTAAATGGTGGAGGAGAAGGAGGAGATTGAGAATGTAGATTGGTACAAGTATCTGGCAGGAGTGTTTACTGAAAGGGGAGAAAATACTAGAGAGATTCCGTGTAGGAGTGCACCGTATGGAAAGGCGGTGGAAGCCTTATACCCCATCATAAGTTATCAGCAAACTAACATGCCAGCGAAAAGGATGATATATGAGAGTATTCTGCTGCTCATCCTGTTGTACGGAGCAGAGATTAGGAGTACTTCGATACTACGAGGAGAGAGAGGAGAGGAGGATACAAGCAGCGGAGATGAAGGTGCTGAGGGTTATAGTGGCGAAAACCAGAAGAGATAGGATAAGAAAAGATAATGTGAGAGAGAGAGAGAGAGAGAGAGAGAGAGAGAGAGAGAGAGAGAGAGAGAGAGAGAGAGAGAGAGAGAGAGAGAGAGTGAATCCCGCCATGCCTAGGATGGATGCCGCTAGACTGAGATGGTGGGGCCATCTGGAAATGAAGCCCATAAATAAGGTGGCAAAGAGGAGATAGAGATGGATGCCTGAGGGGCGTCAAGACGAGGGTGAGATCGAGGAAGAGTTGGGGAATTCGGTGGAGGAATTTCTGAGAAGACATGGACTCACTTCGATGTAGATGCTGATTGATGGACAGGTGCCGCAGGACAGAAGTCGATGGAGGAAGATTCTGGCCCAACTGACAGGCTGAAAAAGGCCTTCCTGGGAGAGGATATATATATATATTTATATATATATATATATATATATATATATATATATATATATATATATATATATATATATATATATATATATATATATATATATATATATATATATATATATATATATATATATATATATATATATATATATATATATATATATATAAAATTAGGTTAAGCAATCAAAAAATTTTATAAAAGGAAAAAAAAAAGAAAAAAAAAGAAAAGAAAAGAAAAAGGAAAAATACTCATCTTGCAAAAAGGCTTGTAATTTAAGACCAACTATAACAAAATAAAACCAAGCATTATTCCAGAAACGCAGCCGCAAAACGAAAAAGTAGAACGACTAAATTCTAGAAGAAAAATTTCATACAGAGTCGACATACAAAGAAATAAACATCAGTAATAATACAAACTTTACAAAAAGCATTCCCCTAGTATATGTTCATCTAATGATACAAAATCGTCACATAATGAAAAAACATATCCGACATTTTTTGGACCAAAACGAAAACCCCGTTTTCTGTATACCGAAAAATATAAAAGGAAAAAAGAAAACATAATTTATAAAAGGGAAACTATTTTAAAATGTCTCCAAGAAAAGGAATAAAGTATATTAACTTTAAGGAATGAATAGGTATATTATAAATGAATATAAGGTAGAATTGCAATTTCGAGGTACGAGAAGAGGAGAATTGTTTCTTTTGTTATCCACTGCTATATCATAAAGGACAATTTACATTATATATATATATATATATATATATATATATATATATATATATATATATATATATATATATATATATATATATATATATATAATATATAATATATATATATATATATATATATATATATATATATATATATATATATATATATATATATATATATATATATATATATATATATATATATATATATATATATATTATATATATATATATATATATATATATATATATATATATATATATTATATATATATATATATATATATATATATATATATATATATATATATATATATATATATATATATATATATATATTCAAAAAGTTTTGCACTCTCTATTTCACTGAAGCGAAGACATTTCAAATGAAACTCGAAATGAAGCTTGTGCTTCATGTTCCAAACACGAATTTCTCCCAAAAAAAAGTTTCTTCAAAGTTCCTTCTTCCTTTTTTCCTTCGAGGAACTTAGGAAGACGCGCGGAAAACCGAGAAGAAAAAATAGTATTCCATATCCCCTCAAGAGCTTTGTAACAAAATTTAAGTTTCTCAAACTACAAATTCTAAAAAAAAAAGAAAGAAAAAAAATATTGGAAATATATATACTATATATATATATATATATATATATATATATATATATATATATATATATATATATATATATATATATATATATATATATATATATATATATATATATATATATATATATATATATATATATATATATATATATTATAATATATATATTCATCACATACATACATACATACATACATACATACATACATACATACATTATGAATGTGTTTTTGAAAAGCTGACATAAGATTTACACTTGCAAACAAAAAAAAGGACAAAAAAAAAA
>SEYY01002893.1:175000-180000 GCA_009176605.1 Armadillidium nasatum | reverse complement strand
TTGAATCGGTTTATTTCGACTCTCTCTGGAGTTGACAGGCGCTTTAAATGCATGTGTTTCACCGGTAATAGAAACTGTCAGCATTAAATGTTTTGAGAGAACGGAATTTTAAGACGGTACGAAAGAAAAAAAAGAAAAGAAAAAAGAAAAAAAGAAAAAAAGAAAAAAATTGGAGAAGCAATTTTGTAGCGGGAAAGGAAAAAAACTAAATTTTTCGATTTATTTGTAAGGTTCTTTACAGGAAAAAAAAAAATTACGTTATTTGTGTATATATGGTTCTATATAAGAAAATTTGCATATATATATATATATATATATATATATATAATATATATATATATATATATATATATATATATATACATACTAATAACGGATACTGCTTTTATGAACTCTCTCAACAAATGCCTCCTTCATTGAGAGGGCTCTGTGACACACCTTTCAACATAGTCTAATCTTTTCTCTCTGAAACTCTCTGACCTAACGCCAGATTTAATCATTATGTTCAGTAGCCCATGTACTCCACTGGTAAAGTCTGGAAGACATTTTCCCTTCATTTACTTTTCCAGATTACTTTGAATTTCTTACCTTCAAACGCCGTGTATTAGGGACTTTTCCACTTTCATTTTATTTTAGACTTCTAAAAGGATAAGACAAAAAAAAAATGGAATGTTAAAATCTAAGACTTTTCTTCCTATCAACTCTTCTGACTCTCAGTAACTCTCGTGTTTTTGCTCGTCGAATTATTGCATCAGCCTCTTTACACTATCGTAATTACAACTTCTTTCATGACTCTCTATTCGCAAATCTTCTCGACTGAAAAGTGCTTATGGAATACGCCCTTCTTCTCAGACTTCTTTTCACTTTCAACTCTCTAACCTCAACCTTACCCGCTTTGCTCACTTCCATATGAACGCCAATAGTAATGTTAATAACCTTAAAAGACATTCCTTTTGTCTTTTTTCCTCAACTTTCTTTAACTTTAGATAGATAGATAGATAGATAGATAGATAGATAGATAGATAGATAGATAGATAGATAGATAGAGAGAGAGAGAGAGAGAGAGAGAGAGAGAGAGAGAGAGAGAGAGAGAGAGAGAGAGAGAGAGACAGACAGACAGACAGACAGACAGAGGCAGAGACAGAGACAGAGACAGAGACAGACAGACAGAGAGAGAGAGAGAGAGAGAGAGAGAGAGAGAGAGAGAGAGAGAGAGAGAGAGAGAGAGAGACTCTCTATAAGCCTATATATTTTACAATATCGGCAATTCATTATTATGCTTCACTGACCAATTATAAAAGTTTAACTAAAGACTATTCTCTATAGATTCTGTAAACGACATTTCCAGCTGCCTCTGATAGCTTAATTAGGTAATGTGTGTCATAGGCACAAAGGGACCCTAGGGGGGAATTTCCCTCGAGATTTAGGGTGAAATAGGGATGAATAAAATATTCCTTCAATTAAGTGAGGAAAGAAAAGGGAAAACCTGTGAAATGGGAAACTGATCATTAAAAATTTCCTGTAATAAATTATATAAAAATTATAATATTTATTATTTTAATTTTAATTGCCATGAAAATAGTTTTTCATTCTTTTCAATAGACTTAAAAAAATGTTTAAATTCAATTTAAGTCATTATATATATATATATATATATATATATATATATATTATATATATATATATATATATATATATATATATTATATATATATATATATATATATATATATATATATATATATATATATATATATATATATATATATATATATATATATATATATATATATATATATATATATATATATATATATATATATATATATATATATATATATTTATATATATATATATATATATATATATATATATATATATATATATATATATATATATATATATATATATATATATATATATATATATATATATATATATATATATATATATATATATATATAATTTCAGAATATCTAAATTTATATTTCCATTTTCAGTTTGATTCAATTTCAATTTTTAATTTCCTCTTAATATATTTTATACAAAGTTTAAATTTGAACTTTTTTTATTTGGAAATTCTTTTCTGAATTTGTTTCAATTTTTCTTTAATTGTTTTCAAAAAAAAAAAAAAAAAAAAAAAAAAAAAAAAAAAAAAAATTAATTTTCATTTTTAAATTTAAAAAATTTAAATTTCTTAGTTTTATTTTTTAATTGTTTCTCAAATGAGTAAATGTTTATTTATTGTTTCAGTCTTTATTATTGCTAATATGCTGATATTGTCATTACTTAAGCTTCTTTATTTTATTTCTATATTTAATTATTTATTATCTTTATTATTGTCTAGTTTGTCATCGTGCAATTAAATATATATATATATATATATATATATATATATATATAATATATATATATATATATATATATATATATATATATATATATATATATATATATATATATATATATATATATATATATATATATATATATATATATATATATATATATATATATATATATATATATATATATATATATATATATATATATATATATATATATTTAATTCTATCCTTTTCGATTGTATGCAATATTATTTCTCTTTAATTAAAATAAACATTTTTTGTATTATTATCAGTTTCAAACAGTGTTTCAAACCTTTTGGACTACTTTCAATGTTATTCTCCCTACGCGAATTGTTTTTCTTCAAACCTACATTTATATGAACTATTATCTGTCGATTTACTAAATAAATAATAATAACTTATAATAATATTCTATTTCTTGCCATAATATTGAATTTGTGAATAAAAAAAAAAATTAAAAAGTAATAATAATAATAAAAAAACCATTGGAAACATACACCTGTGGTCTAGAAATGAAATGAAAACAGTATGTTTTATTAAAGTACAACTGGTTAGTATTTTCTTTCAATTTTGGTAGATGTTATGCCCCCCCACCTCCCACCTCAAAAAAAAAAAAAAAAAAAAAAAAAATTTTTTTTTTCTCAAAAAATATCGTTGAACGAGCCGTGGGGTGACAAATGGTGCCAATTTGATACAATTTGGTCGTAATGCCTCGAAGATCGATTTCAAAGGATACGACGCCTTGTTCGCTTTCTTTTCTCATTTATCCTTCAACAATCTTTCTTAGAAAAAACAATATACGTACAAACTATCCTTTGCCTTTTTTTTTTTTGTTTTTTTTTAATTTTTTGATTTTATATTTTCCTATTTTTCCTTGCTTTCCCTATTTGGGAAAATATAATGAGGGAGAAATAGGAAAGAATCCTATTTTTTGTTACTTCTTTTTATTTTTTTTATTTTTTTTTATATTTTCCTATTTTTCCTTGCTTTTCCTATTTGGGAAAATATAATGAGCGAGAAATACGAAAGAATCCTATTTTTTGCTACTTCTCTTTTTTAATGTGAAATGATCGCTGATCTACCGCCGAGTGCGTTATAATCAGATTATAAGGATTGAAATTGTGAACAATGTTATTAACAGTTGCAAGCTATCTCTATATATATATATATATATATATATATTATATATATATATATATATATATATATATATATATATATATATATATATATATATATATATATATATATAATATATATATATATATATATATATAAAATATACGGATAAAATAGCTGCTTCAAACGTTAACAAAATAATTGTCTAGATGAAAATTATCTTAAAATTAAAAAGGAGTTAGGACTTTCGACGTAAAAGGGTACTCATCAGACTCCAAAATAAAAAGTAAAGAGAAATAACGTAACTGCTTTACAAATAAATATCTCTTATGCACTCACTCTCTTCTCTCCCACTACTCCACATTTACCAAACTAAAAACTGTAGTTTGGAAAAGTGTAGTAGTGAGAGAGAAGAGAGGGCCTAAGAAGTTATTTGTGAAGCAGTTTTCTTTTTATTTTTTTATATATTTATTTAAAGGTTTGATGAGAAAGTTTTTACGTCGAAAGTCCTAACAGCTTTTTAATTTTAAGTTAAATTCATCTGGGTTTATTATTTGTTTTTTAAAGAAGCCCCTATATATATATATATATATATATATATATATATATATATATATATATATATATATATATATATATATATATATATATATATATATATATATATATATATATATATATATATATATATTATAGGTTGAATTGACAATTCGAACTCTTCCTGATCTACCATCTGGAGCTAAATATCAGTGCGTTTGGGGATCTGCTCCCCCTTCCGATGCCGAAGTAACTACTACAGGATTGAAGTGTCGCACAGCCTCTCCCAAATATCGACCAGAAATTCCTGCCCTCGAAGATCACGTGTTGGTTCCTTTGTCTGTGAGATCAAGTGAAACAAACAAGGATTTTGTATCTAGAAATTTTGCCTTCTACGATTGCACTCGTCACACTACGTGCAATTCGTGTGTAAGAAGCTCATGGGCGTGTAACTGGTGTGTTTACGAAAATATTTGCACACAAAACACGTCTGCGTGTATGAAAGCAGTTATATCCGGAGAAAAGGTATTGTGAGAGTTGTATTATTTTTAGCAAATTTTTATTCTGAGTTCTATTAGTTTCTAGCGTTTGTAAATACAATAACAAACACTTCAAAACTATAAATTAGACACCAACTCGGTAATAATCATTAATCTAAATTACTTTTCTTATTTTCAGAATGAAGCGAAACTATTATCTCATGGATCAACATTTTGCCCTCGCTTTTGGAGAGGTTCTTCGGAGCTTTTAGCGGCTAATGAAGCTAAAACAGAATTGGTCCTTTTAGCTGAAAATCTTCCAATGCCAAGAACGGATCAACTCGGATTTCAGTGTGTAGTAACAATAGAAGGGGCGACAATGGTAATTGGTGCAGAAGTAACGGGTCCTCCAGCTCAAAATGAGATAAAAGGGCATAATAGAACGTTAAGAGAAAAGGGATCAACTCATTCCCTACAAAAAGTAATGTGCGAGCCC
>SEYY01002893.1:162500-167500 GCA_009176605.1 Armadillidium nasatum | reverse complement strand
ATACAAAATTAAATACAGAGAAGACCAATTTATTTAACTCATTTCATATTTGTATAAAAGGACTTCCAGTAATTGACAAAAATACAAATTCAAATACCAAAAAAAAAAAATTCAAACTAACCATATTTACCTCCCTTCAAAGTTACAAATTTCAACTTAAAGGAAATGTTAAATACACAATACAATATTTAAAAAAAAATACAGAGAAGACAAATTTATTTAACTCATTTCATATTTGTATCAAAGGACTTCTAGTAATTGACCAAAATTCAAATTTAAATACCGAAAAATGACTATTTGCATAAACTCTCTTAATATATGTATGGAAAAGTCTTTCATTTTTGAAGCATTAATAATCGAGAATCAATTTCTGGAAAAACTCGTTCGATGTTTATGCTTTCGGCAAATTGAGCCAATTGGAAAGTCTGCTTCGAATAAAAGTGTTATCAAACAATTTGGAAGCATAATTGGGTAAAGGAAAATAAACTTTCTCCAAACTCACTTTGTATTTTGTTGTTAATAATGTAATTCTTTTTCTTTAACGAAATATAATTTGGCCTTCCAAAATTCTATTATGCAAACTTACAAAGGCTTTTTGTATATATATATATATATATATATATATATATATATATATATATATATATATATATATATATATATATATATATATATATATATATATATATATATCCTCTGGTGGGCAAAGTCCAGAAGTCTACCGATTTCGACCGGAGTTGGGGAAATACCGGAAATCTGGTTGTTAATGGTCGACATGTCCCGATACACGTCGTTTAAAACTGTGCAAACCAAGAGAGTTTGGAAAAAGCTGTATGTGAGGAATCATCCCAGATATGAGAGGCGTACACTATACAGGGGAGAACAACACTCATAAAAGGAGCAAGCAACTGGGGTGGCGTAAAAAAATCTTGAAGGCGTCTCAGAACAAACAACCTCTTAGAAGCTTGCTTAGAAAGAGAAGTAATGTGATCTTTCCAAGAAAGATCACGAGAAAAAGAAACACAGAGAATATTAAGGATATATGAAGGTTTGAGTTCGAGTGTTTTCGAAGAAAATGTCATAGTTCCATGGAAGGTTTTGTCGAGTAGAGAGATGGAGGAGTTGAGTTTTTGAGGCATTTAAAACGACCTTGTTTTCTCTGCCCCAATTTGAAATCAGAGGTCAGTTGCTCCATGGTCACCTTTCTTGCGTCAATTAACTGCTATAGGGAGGGGCGTCTTTCAAAGTGAAAGGAGTAATGAAGGGTGGAGCCATCAGCATAGGAGTGGGTAGGTGATGAAGCAATGAGAGAAAATCATTAATGAAAATTATAAAAAGAGTTGAAGGTAGAACAGATCCCTGAAGAACATCAATATTTATAGATTTAAAGGGAGAACGGTGACCGTCTAAAACAGCTGCTATAGAACGACCGGAAAGGAAATCATAGTTTATCAAGGTTGGGTGCAAACTAAGAATCACAAGTTTTGAGAACCACAGGAGGAATTTCATCAGGATCATACTCCTTCTTAGTGTTAAGCTCAGAGAGAGCAGAAATGACATCTTTAGAAGAAATTACAATATTAGGCATAAATGGCATATATATATATATATATATATATATATATATATATATATATATATATATATATATATATATATATATATATATATATATATATATATATATATATATATATATATATCGTGGGCTTTCAAAGAAAAGGAGTTAAATCCAATAAAGTAGTTTCGGGATAAATCAATTTTAAAGTTTGAAAATATTATGTGTGTAATGGACTTAAGAATTTGTGACGATTTCATTGCTAAGGGAGTAATTATAAAGGGTAAGACTTAATTCGTTTTAATTGTGCATAGAATGCAATTTGTTGTACTTACTACCATTAATAACTCATTTTTTTTTTTTGCATTTTTGACTTAATACCTTTTGTTTGTAAGACCACGATATGGTGTAAAGGAAAGGTCTTCATACATAGATAAATTGAAATCAACATTCTAATCTCACAATTTTCATTAATAGCCTTTTCGAAATTCCAAAGTCCATTGCACAATGATCTCCAAAAATTTAGAAGTCATCAGAAATGATATATGATCTTTCTGACACTTTCACAGAAACACACACACTTTATGAGTCTTCTTTCAGTTTTTAGCATTTCAATGAATATTTAAATTTTTTTTTTTTAATAAATGAATAGAAGATATTAAATGTGGAAAGTATTGTCAGGTTAAAAATGGTTAGGTTTGATGATGTTGTCTAATTGCAGCACACCGTGTAAAGAATTGTATTGATAATTTTATGCTTAAACTTTTAATTAAATATAGATGTACGGTATTTCTGAACAATTTGATTTACATTTATTGTATTCTTCCAAATGTACGCAATTGAAGAGAGTTTACATAGTACATTAAGTGGTCTACCCTCAGTAACGCAAGAAAGATGGAAAAATAAATTATTAAACATCATAATAATTATTTTTCCATAAATATTCGTCTATTTTGAACAATTTCAATGAATTACTCGTGTTTTAAATTTCATAGCAGACAGCTGAGTTTAGTCACAGTCAAATATATAGATTATGGTTTAGTTGAAGCTCTCTTAGCAAGACCTTTTAGAGGCACCTGAAAGGATGCATGTCATGAAGGCAAATTAGTGTTGAACCTTGTTACCTTTTTGACTTTCACGAAAGTTTTTGTTTCCGAGGGAAGACGTATTAGGGTACTTATATATATATATATATATATATATATATATATATATATATATATATATATATATATATATATATATATATATATATATATATATATATATATATATATATATATATATATATATATATATATATATATATATATATATATATATATATATATATATATATATATATATATATATATATATATATATATATATATATATATATATATATATATATATATATATATATATATATATATATATATATATATATATATATATATATATATATATATATATATATATATATATATATATATATATATATATGACAGCTTTTGCCGAATTACAAACTGACATGACGGATTTAACAGCAGATTTAGAATCATCAGGAATTCCAACCCTGGATCAAAGAACCTACGTCATGAAGGTGTTCTTCCCAGGGGTCACTGATCATCCAGTTCTTTGTGATCCGAAGGTGACACACAAGTGCCTTACATTTTATTACTTTTAAGTTTAGAGTTGTTGTTGTTGCTGTTTTATGTATTTATTTTTTTTTTATTTTTATTTTTTATTTATTTTTTTTTTTTTAATCTCTTTAATCTCTTTCTCTCTCTCTCTCTCTCTCTCTCTCTCTCTCTCTCTCTCTCTTTTTTTTTTTTTTTTTTTTTTTTTAAAGTAAAATCTAATATTTTTCTTTAGGTACTGTTATATTCTTCACTTATTATCGTCCCTTTTTTCTTCTGTCGTACATTTCATTTTAATTAGTATATTTTTTATTGTTCTTCATATATATATATATATATATATATATATATATATATATATATATATATATATATATATATATATATATATATATATATATATATATATATATATATATATATATATATATAACGAGTAAATGTAATTAATTCAGAAACTATATAATTGGTTTATTTGAATTGGTGGCTACCTTTTGATCCTTGGAAATCCTTTGAACCTCCAAAGCAATTCCATTCATCAAATTAAATGTGTTTGTATAATCGAACGACCATTAGTATACCAACAAATTTTCCAAATCTTTTTACAGCCTTCATTCATTCAGAGTAATTAAAGATAATGAGATAATAATAATAATAATAATAATAATAATAATAATAATAATAATAATAATAATAATAATAATAATAATAATAATAATAATAATAATAATAATAATAATAATAATAATAATAATAATAATAATAATAATAATAATAATAATAATAATAATAATAATAATAATAATAATAATAATAATAATATAATAATAATAATTGATAATAATAATAGTAATAATTATAATAATAATAATAATAATAATAATAATAATAATTTAATAATATATAATAATAATAAAAAAAGTAATTAAAGCAGTAGCAGTAATAATAATAATAATAATAATAATAATAATAATAATAATAATAATAATAATAATAATAATAATAATAATAATAATAATAATAATAATAATAATAATGATGATAATAATGTAATAATAATAATATATTATAATAGGAAAAGAAATTGAATCGATTATTTTTAATATTAATAATATAATATAATAATAATAATAATAATAATAATAATAATAATAATAATAATAATAATAATTATTATTATTATTATTATTATTTATATTATTATTACTATTATTGTTATTAACTTTTAATTGCAGACAAGAATGAATGGTTGCCGTCCAGCAATGGAGAATGCGTTAATACAGTTCGAGCAACTTAATCACCAAATCGCTATTTCTTACTCACAACAATTAATGCTTTGGAATCTCAAAAAACTTTTAATATTAGAGAGACTATATATATATATATATATATATATATATATATATATATATATATATATATATATATATATATATATATATATATATATATATATATATATATATATATATATATATATATATATATATATATATGTTGGTGTGTGTTTTCGATGATGTTATATGGTGTTGTGGAAGGTTATGTCGACTGGAATGATAAAGCGACTGAGTTTTAAAGTATTGAAATGACCCATGTTTTTTTTTCTTACTTAATTAGATATTTGTGAAGAATTAGTAGTAAGTTGCTCCAAGGTCGACCTCCTACCGTCAGTTTAATGCTGTTAGGTCAGACTTCTTATAAAATGAAAGTAATAAAGAAGGTAAAAACGTTCTGAATAGGAATCTATATTTGACGAAGTTATAGAGCGAAGATTATTAATAAATAATAGAATATATAGTAGGGAGTTGGGACAGAACCCT
>SEYY01002893.1:127500-130000 GCA_009176605.1 Armadillidium nasatum | reverse complement strand
TATATATATATATATATATATATATATATATATATATATATATATATATATATATATATATATATATATATATATATATATATATATATATATATATATATATCAGAAATAGACTCAGAGATATAGTATCAAAGTCACAATATCCAGTCTTCTTTTTGTCTTAATAACATTGTCTGAATAAGAAGCATTAGAAGCTGTATGTATAATGTATAATATGTATGTATAATTTGATGTAATGTATGTATAATGAATATGTATAATGTTGATGTATGTATAATGTGATGTAAATGTTCAATCTAAGTATTTCTGCTACTTTACAATTTCATCACATTCATGTTCTTCTTTGCACTTATTAATAAATGAGGCATATTACAGTTAATACCTTAAGAAAGAATGATAAAAATAATAAAAATAATAAAATAATGAAATAATAAAAATAAAAAAAATAATAAAAATAATAAAATAATAAAAATAATGAAAAAAATAATAATAAATAATAAAAAATAATAAAAATAATAAAAATAGTAAAAATAATAATTAATGAATAATAATGATAATAATGATAATAATGATAATAATTAATGAATGATGCATTTTATACCTTAAGAAAGAGTAAAGAAAGAAAGAGACAAAAGAAGAAGGAATGATCTTTAAGTTTTCTCACCAGTCGTTGATAGTAGTAGTAGTAGTAGTTACAAATAATGAAATTGATAATGATAACGGTAATAATGATGATAATAATCATAATCAAATATTAATAATAATAATAATAATAATAATAATAATAATAATAATAATAATAATAATAATAATAATAATAATAATAATAATAATAATAATAATAATAATAATAATAATAATAATGATATAATAATAATAATAATAATAATAATAATAATAATAATAATAATAATAATAATAATAATAATAATAACGCAAATATTAGACAGACACGAACGAATAGCTTCACATATTTTCCAGCCAATTTAGCGAATTTAATTAGAATATTCTTTATTCTCAGGAGAAGGAAGAATCCCCCCCCTTTCTCCTTCTCTCCCTCCCTCCCTCTCACCATTTCTCTCCCTCTCATTCATTTTCTTTCGCTATTTCTTTCCTCTTTCACCTTGTCACTCTTCTTTCATTTTTTATTTATTCATATCTTTCTTTTTTTAAATATTTGATTTTCAATAATCTTTTCTTAAATTTACCTATAAATATCTTTTGCACCTTGTAACTCTTCACGTCTTCTGCACTTCTCTCTCTCTCTCTCTCACACACCTCTTTCTCTCTCTTTGCCTCTCTCTCACTCACTCCCTTTCTCTCTTTGCTCCCTGGACCCTTTTCCCTGCTCCCTGCCTTCCTTATTTCGCTCTGCTTTTCTTCCTTCTTCCGCATTATCTGCCAAGATGAAAGCGTCTATAATATTTGGTTTCCTTTTTAAATGAAGTAATCTGATGGAAGAAATGGAAAGATTTTGAAAGTCATAGATTATATATATATATATATATATATATATATATATATATATATATATATATATATATATATATATATATATATATATATATATATATATATATATATATATATATATATATATATATATATTATATATATATATATATATATATATATATATATATATAATATATATATATATATATATATATATATATATATATATATATATATATATATATATATATATATATATATATATATATATATATATATATATATATATATATATATATATATATATATATATATATATAGATGCACCGTATAAAAGTATATATTTGATTGCATAGTGTTAGGAACATAGGACATTTTAGGATGACAGAAATGGCGAGTCTCAAAACGATTTATCACTTCGTCCAAGACCTTCTTCTTATTAAGTGAAAAGGAAAGGCAAGGTCAGATGGACCTCTTTCCTCCAAAGGGGAAAATTGACACGTCAATTCAGTAACTGAATGACCGATGAGAGGGAAAAAAAAGGGGAATAAATAAAATTCTTAAGTTTTATAAAAACTAAAAATTTGAGAGAGTAGATGACAAAGGCTGTTTGCAGAAGGGGACGATCAAAATGGAGATAGATTAATTTTTTTAAGGAAAAAAAAAATATTTGACATCAATCATGTATCCTTAAACTTATTATTTTAGCGATAGGAAAAATAAAAATAATAAAGTATTAATTAAAACTTACTTTAAAAAAAATACATTTAGACAATAATTTCTCTCTCTCTCTCTCTCTCTCTCTCTCTCTCTCTCTCATCTCTCTCTCTCTCTCTCTCTCTATATATATATATATATATATATATATATATATATATATATATATATATATATATATATATATATATATATATATATTATATATATATATATATATATATATATATATATATTATAAAGAAAAATAGTTCTTTTTATAAGTAAAAAAAAAATTCAACTATAAGAATTATCAGAATATAATATGAATAATAATAATATATATATA
>SEYY01002893.1:115000-120000 GCA_009176605.1 Armadillidium nasatum | reverse complement strand
ATTACTTTCAGGAGAACTCAGTCATGTCTTGTTAAACAAGAAGATATATTAACGAAGGAGAGGGTAAAGGCTTCAACGACAATGAAATTAATGATATTGACATCCTATTTCAGGTTCTAAAACCAGAGACCCCAGAGTATAAATATAAACCCTTAGCAAAAGAAGAGAAATGCTGAAGAAGCTGAAAAAAATAAATAAATTTGTACTATTTGTGGGAAATTGAAATTTCCCAATTTTACTCTATTATTATTATTATTATTATTATTATTATTATTATTATTATTATTATTATTATTATTATTATTATTATTATTATTATTATTATTATTATTATTATTATTATTATTTTATTATTATTATTATTATTATTATTATTATTATTATTATTATTATTATTATTATTATTATTATTATTATTACATAGAATTATAATTGAGTTGATTATTTGCAGTCTATCTATCCATGAAAATATATCAAAGTAGATACTTTAATAATGTAGTTGCGTGAGACGCTTATATAACCATGTAGTATTAATTATTAAATAATATTCAACTGTTCTCTCATGCTTGAAAACATTCTAGTAGTCAACAAACTATATATATATATATATATATATATATATATATATATATATATATATATATATATATATATATATATATATATATATATATATATATATATATATATATATATTATATATATATATATATATATATATATATATATATATATATTAGCATATACTGCATATAAGCATTGTAGCTGTTTGCAAAAGAAATCTATATCCAATCTCGAAAATCACCTTTAAAGACCTCTTTTTGCAACTTCTGAAAATGGTTACAGCATTCATGAACGCTCTTAAAAAAATTGGGAGAACGCAAAAGGGGAATGGTACAACGTGGGGAAGGTGGGGGAGGGGGGGGACAACTAAAAACACAGACATTTATTCGAACATTTATTTTGACCTTAAAAGCCGATTGAATTACCGTAGAAACAGCAGTAAAACGACATAACAACAAAGCGAAGTTAGCAATAAAAAAAAAAATAAAATAAAAAAAATAAAAAAAAATAAAATGAGAAAAATAATTTTTTTACAAGCTTCCTTTTTCACCCCTCCCACTACCGCCCAATTAGTATTTGTTATCATAACATAAGAAAGTAATGGATATATTACGTCCAATACGAAGGTCATTGCTTTTTTGTTATCGTAATTTTATTAAGGGTTTTAAAGATGCCTAAATTACTCATCAACTTTTCCTATGAAGTTGTAAACAATTTCTTTTTACACCTTTTTCTCGCCTTCATATTTTGAGGTAATTTGCTTGGCTTTTAATCGCAATACAATATCCATAATGTACAAAAGGAAAAATCTTATGCCTCTTAAGCCATTCTACCTATCCATAAAGATAGTAATAAATTTTTATGTTAGACTATATAGTCCATAATGCATATATATATATATATATATATATATATATATATATATATATATATATATATATATATATATATATATATATATATATATATATATATATATATATATATATATATATATATATATAATATATATATTATTATTATTATTATTATTATTAATTATATAGTTTTCATCAGGTGCTATCAGTTGCAATAGGGTAAGCGGCTCTTACCGTGCAACCTGATAATCATATTTATAATATATATATATATATATATATATATATATATATATATATATATATATATATATATATATATATATATATATATATATATATATATATATATATATATATATATATATATATATATATATATATATATACGTATTCACAAACGATTATCTTATATTTTCTTTTAAAAAAGTACAAAATTAAAAAAGTTAAAATAAATACCAGAGAAATTTTCTCTAAAATATTTGGTATTTCTAACAACAAGAATGGAAAAAAAAAATTGATGGATGGTTTCAATCTCTACTTACAACTCACTTTTCTTCAAATATTTTTTTTTGTATATAAGGCATTGTGCAAATATATTTGCATAACAAGTATTGCACGAACTCGTTCGTTCGTGAGAACTGCCTCTCATAGACTCTGCAGAAGAGAACATCAGCGCAGCGGTGGCCCAGCGACAGCACAAAAGATTCCATTAAACATACAGGCTTTATGTTTACCCTTGAAATGGAATTGAGTTATCTTTATGCTCTTGTATATATATATATATATATATATATATATATATATATATATATATACTATATATATATATATATATATATGTTATTTTAACTTTAACTTTTTTCATTTTCTTGATAATTTAAGTCCGTTTATTAATCTTTTAACATATATAATATTATATATAATTAGAAATATATTATAAATGATTTTTAAAATTAGTTTTATTGTAATCATTTTTATGGTTATATATATTTATGGAGTTATATCATTTAATTATATATATATATATATATATATATATATATATATATATATATATATATATATATATATATATATATATATATATATAATAGCATATTCCAACATCCACTTTTCGAAGAATCTGGTTCTTTAGTTCGAGTTATTTCCCCTACGGATTCTGCTTTGTTATCGGCTGTTGTGTTTCCTCCATTGGCTCCGGCAGAATCAGTCTGCGCTTGCAAATTTCCTTTATTTCCTTTGCCTCAATATATTCTTATAGATATTTTTATTTATTTATTTTTTTTTATTTTTATTTTTTTTTTCAATGTCAATATTTCAATTTGATTATTTTGTTTCCGATAGTGAAAGGTTTCACTGGAACCAATTATATTATACCATGAATCATTTATACACACATTCTCATTCACTTCACACACTTATATATATATATATATATATATATATATATATTATATATATATATATATATATATATATATTATATATATATATATATATATATAATATATATATATATATATTAGTGATGGATCGGATGTCATTTTTTTCTAATTTGCGGATGCGGATGCGGATGTCGAATTTGCGGATGGAGAAGTGCGGATGCGGGATGCGGATGTTGCGGAATGCGGAAATTTGGTGCGGATGCGGATGCGGATGCCTATATAATATAATATATATATATATATATATATATATATATATATTATATATATATATATATATATATATATATATATATATATATATATATATATATATATATATAGATAGATAGATAGATAGATAGATAGATAGATAGATAGATAGATAGATAGATAGATAGATAGACTTTTAGACTTTAATTCTTTATTTCGTAGACATAGTACATAACATGGTTAAAAATACAATAAAATTACAATAAAAATACAAATTTACCTAAGAGGATCTTCTCTAACTTGAACGTAAAAAATTCTAGCCTTAAGAGCATGTAAATCGTTCTGAAATATTTCTGATATCCCATATACACGATTAAATATTCTTTCAATATCCCTAACTAGTTCACACTTTAAAAATGCTGCTTTATTTTTTTTCAATAAATATAGATAGATAGATAGATAGATAGATAGAATAGATAGAAAGATAGATAAAGCAATAGAGCTTTCATGAATGCATGTTTAAATGTGGAATATTTGTACACCGACTCATTGAATAATCCTCTTTTTTCATACATGAAACATTTCCAATACAAAACGCACACCCAAACACTCACACACACACACACACACACACACACACACACACACACACACACACACACACACACACACACACACACACACACATATATATATAATATATATATATATATATATATATATATATATATATATATATATATATATATATATATATATATATATATATATATATATATATATATATATATATATATATATATATATTCTTGAAAATGAGAATTGAAATATGAATGGAATATAATTCAGTTGAATTTGCACGATTTTTGCATACTAAAAAGATGAATGTAATTAGTGTGACATGCGGGTGGGCTCGGAATCCTTTCCAAGAGAATTTTAATATTTCCAATTTGGAATAGACTTCGTTGTGGGGTAATAAATGAAAGACTTTTAATTATTAAAGTTTTTTGTATTTTATGGAGAATAATGCTGGGTTAGGAATATATAGCACTATCTGTCTGTGCATCTGTCTACTTATTTATCTGTCCATATATATATATATATATATATATATATATATATATATTATATATATTATATATATATATATATATATATATATTATATATATATATATATATATATATATATATAATATATATATATATATATATATATATATATATATATATATATATATATATATATATATATATATAATATATTATTATATATATATATTAATATTAATAAAAAAAAAAATTATATAATATATATATATATATATATATATATATATATATATATATATATATATATATATATATATATATATATATATATATATATATATATATATATAGTAGCTACAGGAGCATGACGGGAGAAGAATAAACATCCTAGAAAGTTCTCATTCCCAATGTTTAATGCCTGTGAGATACGAACATCTTATATATATATATATATATATATATATATATATATATATAATATTATATATATATATATATATATATATATATATATATATATTATATATATTATATATATATATATATATATATATATATATATATATATATATATATATATATATATATATATATATATATATATAATATATATATATATATATATATAATATATATATATATATATATATATATATATATATATATATATATATATATATATATATATATATATATATATATATATATATATATATATATATATATATATATATATATATATATATATATATATATATATATATATATATATATATATATATATATATAATATATATAATAATTAAAGGGGTTAATTATTGCACTAATTTTTGTTTTGTTTATAAAATTATAACAATTATGTCTAGAGTATCCTAATCACTTCATTC